>PITA01017539.1:0-43028 GCA_004023965.1 Spilogale gracilis | reverse complement strand
GGGGGGGGGAGGGGTTCCAAAGGGGGCTTGGGTGGGGGCACTACCACGCTCAGCCCGGACACGCATCCCCGTGCAGTGGAGTGAGTTCCCCACAGCTTCTCTACCTGGGCTTTCCCTTCCAGAGGTCTCACCGGATATCCTTTTGGAACCAGACACCAAAAGCCTGACTGTCCTAGTCGGGGAGCCTGCCACTTTGCGCTGCAGCGTAACGGGAGGGGACCTGAAGGACTATCAGGTGAGCTGGTATAAGAAGAATGAAGATAACTCCCTGACTTTAGTATACAGACCCAGCAACAATACTAATGACGATTTAAGGAGTAATTTTAAAGGAAATACCAACGCTTCAAAGAGTCAACTCAACATTCAAAGAACAACATTGGAAGACGCTGGGACCTACTACTGCGCATGTGATATCCACAGTGCTCCAGTCCTGCTTCTGGTTGCCTCCGAACCTCTGGCTCAAACTGAGGTGGCAGGGCCAATTAGAGACCATCTGTGGTTAAAATGTGTACCATACCCGAGCTGAGGCCACCTGACAGCCCCACAGCAATATCTGATAAGAGAAATAAAAGCTCTGTCAGGGCAAGGGCCTTATCTTTGTGGTTGGTTGAGAGCAGGCTTATTTATCAGTGGAAGAGGGCAGAACGTTCATTAGGGTTTATGCAAAGAGACCCAGGGGCCCCTCCATCAACCTCTAAGGGACTTCTGAGAAAATGTTGACATGAACAACCTTCCACACCGAGAAGGTTTTCTTATTGTGGAGACAGGCTGCGGTGAACAGAATTTCTACTATCATGAGTGCTATAGTTCATTCCAGAGTCTTTATTGTGAAAGCATTCATGTGCATAAACTAGATAAAGCAAGGATGGTTTTCCATTACCATCCTAATCAAAATTTCCAAAGCTATTAGAGATAGCTTTAACTCTTGCTCTGTGAAGAAGGATGAATAGAGTCATTTTCTGAAAGGCTCCATAACTATTTCAGGTATAGAATGTTTTAGATCATCGCTTAGCTACAAAGGAGTCCTGGGGACCCACAGGGATGGCCAGGGTGGGGTAACACCATCTCCTTCATGTCAGTTGCTAAGAGAGATCTTGGAGACTATTACTTACAGCAGTGTGGGATTTCTAAGTTGGTTATGAATCAACTGAATAAAAAAAGAAAAAAAGATCCCAAGTCCCAAGTTGAAATGGCTGAGCCAAAAGTGTCAAGTGTCTGAGCCTACAGGGAGCCAAGGCCCAGAGGAACCCAGTGAGCAGACTGACAGACAGGAGGGCTTACAGATACAAATATTAAATAATCATCAAGGGAGTGCTTTCCCCTGTTGGTTCTTGTAACCAACTCTTTGTTTTTCCACTTAAGTGTCTGGTCTGGAATCCTCTCTCCACGTTAAGTTACAGCTCAGGCATTAGAATGCAATGTAGACACTGGTTTGTGGGAATAACTCTCCTGACACCTTCTATTCAATATTCCTTCCAGTACACTGTCATCTTCATCACACATTTGTTTATAGGGCAATTATTTTACTTATGATATTGGGGGGTCATGGGAATAGAAACAGTTGTAAGTCACATTCTAGCCTAAGTTCTATTCTCATCAATGTGTTTACAATTATTTTAGAGACAGCATTAGAATTACAATTAAAGATTATAAACAAATACAAAAATATAAGAAAGCACATACTATGTAACAATGAGTGCTACTGATTTCATAGGCAGTGCTCTAGGAACTCATAAAAGGACAATCACTGTGAGAAAAAATTCTTAAAACAGCTAAGGCTTGAAAGAGGCAGGATTTTGGGTAAGTGGGAAGGAAGATGAGGGGTATTTCAAAGTGGGCATACTATTTTTCATTGCTCTGTAACAAATTACCACAAAATTTAGAGGCTCGAACATTCATTATCTCATGGTTTCTGTGAGTCAAAAATCCAGGTATGGCTTAGTTGGGTCCTTTGGCTTAGGGTGTCTCGTTAGGTATAATCAAGAGGTCAGCTGGGTGACAGTCATCTCAAACACTGACTGAAAAAGATCAATTTCCGAACTCACTCAAGTGGATGTTGGTGACCCCCAGAGGAGCATCTCCATAGGGCTCTGCTTAACATAGCAGCTTGCTTCCCTAGAGCAAGAACCTGGAAAGAGGGCTCCCAAGATGGAAGGCACAGTCCTTTTGCAACCTCATCTTGGAAGTGACATCTCATTGTTTCTGCCATAGTCTGTTCAATAGAAGTGAGTTCCTAAGTATAGCTCACACTCAAGGGGAGATGGTGATTACACGATAGCGTGAATACCAGGGAGGAGAGATCACTGGGGGCTGTCTTAGAAGCTGCCTACCACAGGAGAGTAACATAGTAGAGCAGGGAAAGAGAGGGCTCAAAAAATCTGGTTGACACCAACTTGTTTAGAGACCCTTGACCTATAAGACTAAAGAGATAGGATTGGATCTTATAAAGCAGTATTTCTCAAGCTTCATGGTGCTTGAGAACCATGAAGAATATATAAACCTGGAGAGATTGTTTCTAATTATACTTTTAAGTCCCGGTTCAAAAATTCTTATTCAGGCTATCTGGGGGTAGGCCTGGGAATATGTATTTATAACAAGTGCTCAGGTGATTCTGATGCAAATAGGTTCAAGGATATGCTTTGAGAAATTATGATTTAATCAGCAAAACTCTTAGTTTAATACAAGGAAGATGTGCCCAGGTTCTCCTGCTCTCACTATGAGAAATGGATATTAGATGTGGTCAGGGCATCTCTTAAACAATAGCTCTCAAATCCAATTGCATATTTTAAATGCCTGGGGAAAATCTTTAAAAATACCAATGTCTGGAACACATCTCTGGAACAAATCAGAGATTCTGATTGAATTGGTGCAAGCATGGAGCTCTGGTTTCCCAGGTAATTCAGCCTCCCTCCCCTGCCCTCTCCTTTTCCCCTCTCCAGTCTAAGATCTTGCTATTTCAAGTATGATCTCCAGATAGACAGCATCAGCATCACTTGGAATTGTGTCAGAATGCAGAATCACATGCACCACCCTAAATCTAGTGCATCAGAAGCTGCATTTTAACAAGATTCCCTAAGTGAGTTATATGCATATTAAAGTTTGAGAAGCACCAATCTAGAGAAGCCATCACTATTGAAAAATTTCAAAGAGCTGGAGAAATATAAATCTGTTTTTCCACCCAAATGCCACCCCCAAAAAATCTGTATTTGTAAGAAGCTCTTAACGGGATACTGATGTACAGCCAGGTGTGGGACTCACGACAAGCAGTCAGTCACCCCCAAATCAGGTTACAGATTATTCGTCTTGCCAAATAATAAATATTCGCATTGAGTCACTGAGGTGCTATCGTGTCCTTGTACACACTCCTTGGGAGAAGGCATTATATAAATTCCAGGTATGATCATTTCTCATTCATCCACAAGCAGATTAGGAAATGAATATTTATAGAGCCAATGTACTCTTTACCACACCACGTGACCATCATAGATTATCCACTATAACCCAGAACCTTGGACCACAGACCTTCAACTCAAGATCAAACCAGAAAAAGAACATGAATCATTAGGGTGATTAAGTCTGACTGGGAAGAAAAGGGACAAGAGGGAGAGCATGTGTCTCTGACTGTCCATTCGTCCTTCAGAACAGATGAGAACATGGAGTTCTGACTCACGTTAGGGTGAGGCATCTCAGAATCTGAGATGCGCATGAGGTGAGCATGAAGAACAGCCTCGAGCCAAGGAAGAGGGACATCTTGGGAGAAAACAAGCTGACTGCCCAACAACGATCTCAAAGAGTCTGAGCACAAAACAGTGACAAAGGAGACATGAATTAAGATTAGAGACCTGGAAAAATGCCCTGAGTGTACCAGAAGGTAATTGAGAAAATCTTTTACTTATTACCTGAGGATAGGGCCACCAAAGGCCCTAGCATAGTATAAACATGGACTGAATGTTTCTGCAGAAATTCCAAAACCAAATGAATGACAGGAATGTCAGGTGGTATTTTTATATTGTCCGTGTTCTTCCCCACTGCACTGGTAAAGCCAACTGAGAGTTGACTGATGTCATATAATTGTTTTTCCCATTATCCTGCTTTCTGTGATTCTTACCCATCATAAAAAGTGCTCATTTGAAAGAGTTCAGAGCAGTGAAGAGAAATCCCAGAGTGTCTGCCCAGGCTGTAAACGGTCTTTAAGTTCAACTGTCTAGGAGTGGTAATAGGCATGGTATTTCCACCAGGCTCCCCAGCAAAGAAGTCCTTAGGCATGGCCTGTGGCTAGCACTCAAAGATACAATTGCTCAAAGACAGCAAGAAGGTGATAGCTTGTGTCTAGAAACAATGCCATCAACGGGCTACCCGTAGGAACATCCAGCACCAAGGAACCATGGTATGGAGTGACTGGCAAATGAAAAGAAAGAAATCGGGGTATACCTCTTCCTCTGTGTCAGGGGAGGCCACAGCCAGCAGAGGAAGAGAATGTAATTCCTACCATACATTTTATTTTCTGAAAGGGTCACAACCTTGGAGAAGTTATTCTTTACAGCACCCTGAAAGTGCCCAGGGAACATACAAGAAGGGTCCAAGTGAGGGAACGGACTCAAGGGAATCCAAATTGTGACCTTCATTCTGAACAATTAAGGCTTTAAACAGAAAATTAGAGCCATTGAATTTGAAAGCCAGAAGGGATCTTAAAGGCCAAGTAGGAATCCTTCCACTTAATTTTTATGTTCCTTAAATAATAATTGAATAAATGATCGTCCAAACTCAATTAAAATATTTTCAATGACATTTCTTATTATAAAATTCACCTATTAAAATTCACTTCTTTAAAAAATCACTTCTTGTATGAAACTGAGACCTGCTTCCCTATAACTTTTTTTTGAAGTGTAATTAACAATGTTATGTTAGTCTCTGGTATAGAACATACTGATTTCACAGTTCTATACAATTACTTAGTGCTCACCATGGTAAGTGTGGTCACCAGCACAGAAGAGGGATGAGTAGGGTAATGGGAGAAATAGATAAAGGACATTAAGAGGTCCAAACTTCCAATTATAAAATAAATAAATCACAGAGATGTTTCCTTATAACTTCCTATGTTGGTATTTGTTCTGCATTCTGAAACAATACCGACTAAATCCCTACCTTTATATTTTCAAATATTTAAAGACAAGTATCATATCCAACCTCCCAAGCCCTCATTTCTCTATACCCAATACTCTCAACCATTCTTTATGAAGGTCTCATAAGCTTCAAGGTCCTCAACAGGAGATTCCAAGTGCAGTATATTTTTCTGTTCCACACAATTCTCAATATTATAACTCTCATGTTGTGAGGAGTCAATAAGTATGAGTGAATGTGTGAATACCCATGTGTCCACTTTAATGTCTCAAAGTCACTTCAAATCAATTCTAAGACTTATCCTCAAAAATCTTCCTTCCTTTCCTGAGGTTGGCTATCTTGGTGAATAACATTGCTATCTCCAAACCAGGCTCCCCTCTCATCCCCCACTACCAACACCCTTGGTCCACACTTCCATTTTCTCCTTTGAAATATGTCATTAGTCTTCTGAATGAGTTAGCTGGCCTCTGGGACCTTCCACTATGTCCTCCCCACAGCAACCAGAGTTGTTTCTTCAACATTATGTTACACCCCTGCTTAAAAACCTTTCAGTGACTTCCCATTGCTTACAGAAAAAAGGCCATACAAAATCCCCAAAGTGGCCTCCACAGCCCTGCACAGTATGACCCCTTCTCATCTACACCACCAATACTTCTTACCCCCCCTTCATTTTCCATGCCCCTGCCAAACAGACCTTCCAGTTTCCCTCCCAACCCAAGACTTTTGCACATTATATTACTCCCTCCTTGTGGAACACCCCTCCTATCCCATCATCATCTGTTTAACTTCTACTCGCCTTTGAATCAAAGTTTACACATCAATTCCTCAGAGATGTCTTGAGATCTCCCAGCGAGTTCAGATGTTTGTTTGGGGTTTTTAAAATCTACCTCTGGGGGGAGAGGGGAGGTGGGACAGAGAATCAAAAAAAGAAAGAAAAATAAAATATGCTTCCATTTATCAGTTTATAATAATATTTCATTAATTTGATTAATGTCTATTTTTCTAGTTTGTAAGCTCTGAGAGATCAGCGACTATATCTGCTTTTGTTCATCATTGAACCTGACAAATTACATAAATGCAATTGTATGAATAAATGAATGACTCCAGGATCTTAAGATTTCCCAGAATTCGGGCGCCTGGGTGGCTCAGTTGGTTAAGCGACTGCCTTCGGCTCAGGTCATAATCCCGGAGACCAGGGATCAAGTCCCACATTGGGCTCCCTGCTCGGCGGGAAGCCTGCTTCTCCCTCTCTCACTCCCCCTGCTTGTGTTCCCTCTCTGGCTGTGTTTCTCTCTGTCAAATAAATAAAATCTTTAAAAAAATAAAAAATAAATAAATAAATAAATAAAGATTTCCCAGAATTCTCATCACTAACTGGGCTGCAGTAAGTTTCCATGCCTTACCATAGTCTCATTTTTCAGTAGTCTTGGAGACCCCAGAGTCTCTCTGAGTTGTATGAATAAATGAATGACTCCAGGATCTTAAGATTTCCCAGAATTCTCATCACTAACTGGGTGGCAGTAAGTTCCCATGCCTTACCACAGTCTCATTTTTCAGTGGTCTTGGAGACCCCAGAGTCACTCTGAGTTGGAGGCCAAGCATTCCGAGAGACCAAGAATTTCCACCCATTCTCTAGTGGTCTGACATCCTGAGGAGCCTTTTGGGGGGCACACAGGACAACTGAGAGGTCAAAGGGTCCTGGGTATTTTTGAGCCAGGTCCCACACAGGGATTTGGAACAGATAAGCAAAACCCACCCACAGAGGCTGGCCAGCTATGAGGAAATCAGAGGAGCCGCTATGATTATTATTTTTTCCATGACTGGGCTTATGATGAGCCCTTTTGGTGTTTTGGATTTTGTATGGATGCTTTCAGTAGCTATATTATTAAAATACACAAGTCTATAATTAGGGGGATACATATCCTCATCCCTCCAATATGTACTGAGCACGTATAATATTCCTGGTGCCGTTGCCCTATGCTGAGCTACACAAACCACCAAAGCTCAAGTTCTATCCTCAAGGTGCTCTTTCCAGTGGGAGAAACAGACATGCAAACAGAGACTTATTAACGAAAGAAGGAGCAAACACCTGAGAACATAGAGAAGACAGTGATGGCTGGAAGCTGGGGAAGGCTTCTCAGAGGAGGTGACAGGAGCTCATCACAGAGAAAACACTTGCTTCCCTGAGGTAATGCATGCTTGGAGAATTTTTAAGATGACCCAGTAAGGAAGATAAGCATTGGCAACAGTTACACACACACACACACACACACACACACACACACACACACACAGCCTTTCATCAACAATTTAAGTAAGGAAATAAGCAAACAAACTGATAGGGAAATACAGAACCTGGACTAGGTACAATCAGCCTTTTTGTGAGGAAGCTAATGTCCCAGGGGTTCCTTAACCACAGATGTAGAGAATTCCCTGCCTAGGAAAGCCCCTAGAGACTTCCAAAATGCTGCCATTGTACACATCACAAAATAGACAGCTCAAGGGTACCAGTATGGGTTGAGAAGATAAGAAGTAAGCAAGAGGAAGGGAGAGGGAAAGAGGATCATTGTTTCCTTGGATAATAATCACTCCCTTCAACTTTTTGTTCTTATTAAAGAGCCCTCCCAAACCCAGGATGTCCCAGAATTTGCTTTTGGGCAACTGGCCTCCTCCTCATCCCACTGATGACAACTGTGAGGAAATCTGGAGAGGTTATTAAGAAACTGATGTGCTCTCCAGGGAGCAAATAATACCAACAGGACTGACCATGAAGGTCCACTTCTGTGTGCTCTTTGATGTAATTCAGTTTGAAATATTGAGAATTCTTCTCAAATATACATCTATCAATCTTGGTCTAGGTTGATTGAGTCGTTTCAATTCATGGAGTTGTTTTTAAGCAGAACAAGACTCCAACTTTTCTTCTATAAAATGTAAAAAAATTAGGCATAAATGGACCTCTTTTCTGCTTCTCCTCTGGAGTTGTCTCTCTTCTAGAAGCTCTGGAAAGAAATGGCTGTCACATTTATAACAGCTTTGCATCTTTTCCTCTTTGTATTAGTCAACTCAGTTGTGGTAACAAACAGCGTTGGTATGTCAGTAGCTTAAACTGTGAACACTTACTTTTTGCTCCTGCTTTTACTACAAGTCAGTGGCTGTGCTGCTAAGCTCTGCTCCCTGTGTCTTCCCATTCTAGAAGAATCCAGACTGAAAGATAATCCACTGTGTGGGACACACTGTTCTTAGGGCAGAGGAAATAGAACACGAGAGCTGCTGGCAGAAACCCCAGATGCTTCTTAAAGCTTCTCTTCAATCATCATTGTCGTCATGTCCACTCACATTCATCACCCTAAGCCCTTCCGTGGCCAAGTGCAGCGGCAGCTGGGCACTGGGACTCACACCCTTCCCGCAGAAGCTACCGCCAGACCACCAACAGTCAGGAAATCCCACACGGAAGAGGGAATCAGTTGCTTCGCGACAGTATTACAACCTCCCGTTCCTTTCAACTCCACTCACATAACTTGTATTCAATATAGGGAGTCTCTCCCCCTGTCTACTAAAAAATAATTGAATATGATGATCTTTTTTTCCTCTTAGAATTGTTACAAACACCTACGGCAACATTTGCCAAATGGTTCTTCAGAATATTACTGTCCCTTGAGATGTTAACAGTTGTTAAGCAATTAAAAAGGATCCCATGGTCAAATAAGTTGGGAAAGTTCTCTGTATTAATTGCCCTCTCTTACTATTCACATTTCTTTATTATCAGATTAAATGTTCTGACAACGCCTGCTGTAAAGATACCTACTTAACCTAAGACTGGGATCACAGATTTCTCTCCAAAATCATAACCATTAATATCTCGTGAGATTCTAGTCACTGACACTGCCCTAAAGGATTATGGGAGAACCACCCAGATGGATTCTTGTTTCTTCATTTGTGCCGGCAGCTTGAAGGATACCTAATGATGTTAAGAGGTGATATGCACAAGGCCAATACCTCTGTGCGGGTCCCCAAAATAAGGCTTGTTTCCTGCTAAGATCAAACTTTGTGTTAGAAATCTGAAAATGCTCATTCTGATACTACCCTTCCCTTTGCCTGCTGAACTAAGTATAAACACTGCAGGCTGGCTTTGATGCCTTCCTTCCTTAAGCAACGAACACATCCTGAGTCCCGCTCTGTGCCGAGGACTCTGCCAGACACTGAGTACACAGTGTGAGTAGCATAAGCATGGGCCCTGCCCTCATGGACTGACCGGTGTGAGACAGACATGAGCCACATGCGCATAGATAGCCAACGATCACAGACCCTCCCAGCAGCAGACGGCACAGGTGTCCACCCATTCTTCTTGCAATGCCTCCTGTGCATAGCTTCTGAGATGCCACATTTTGCTGATTTTCTTCTGCATCACTGGCCTCTCCCTCACACTCTCCCTTGCTGGCTCCTCCTCCCGCAGCTAGCTTCTGAACATAGAGCACCCAGGGCCCTTGCCTGGGTCCCTCTTGCCTTCTGTCTCTCTCCCCCTGGTAATCTCATTCACCCTCATGGCGTTAAATTCCACATATGTGCTCCTGACTCCCAGATTTGTATCTCCGATGAGGCCCTCCTCTCTAAGGATATAACCTCTCCCGGTTGAACCACCTTAGCACTTATCTCTCTTGAGTGATTTCATGTGTTCTCTCTTCTTCCAAGATTGTTTGGATACTTCCTTTATGCTCTTCCTAATTTATAAACCCCTAGAGGGCAGGGATCCTTGATCACTTTCATGTTCGGTTTCCAGTGTGTCACATAGTAAGTGTTTAATATCTGATTATTGAATTTAATGTTTGAACTGAATTTCTGCTTTAGGGATCACTGAGACACAGATGTAATGAAAGGGAATATTTTATTTCAAGAAATAATGCCTCACCCTTCTGTATTTCCAAATGAACAACCTCAGATGTGAGAACACAGCTCCATACATTGGCATGAGGTGAATACTTAAAATTCAAAAATGCTAAATTGAGCCAGTACCATCCCTTGTGGTCTCAGAAACGGCCGCAAAGGTTTTATAAATTGCTTGCAATCTCGCACCCCATCTGGCAATACTGGCATCTTGCAGCCACGGATGACTAACTCTTCACAATAGTCCCCACTTGGATCCACTCCTTACTTTAAAATGAAAAGGTAAGGAAACAGCAAGAGCCTGCCCCCCAAACTCTCCTACCCAACAGGGCAGATTCAACCACATAATACTGACTCAATTTAGCCATCAGGCCCAAAGAGGAGGTCACAGACGAAGACACCCCTGCACCCAGGCACCTGGGTGGATCAGTCAGTTAAGCATGTGGCTCAATTTTGGCTCAGGTCATGATCACAGGATTGTGAGATAGAGTCTAGCATCAGGCTCTGTACTGAGTGTGGAGACTGCTTAAGATTCTCTCTTTCCCTCTCCATTTGTCCCCACCTCTAAAAAAAAAAAAAGACAGAGAAGACCTCCTGCATTGCAAAAAGGTGTGTCCCCAGCATCTCTAACAATAGAATGTGGGACCTGCCCCTCTGATGATTCATCTGAATTTTGACCCTGTTTTTTCCAAGCCTCAACCAAGGCCTCTTCCACCATTCAAAGCATCTCAGTTTTATACACCTTAGAAGAACAGAGGACCGATGGAAACTTAGCATTGTCTAGAGAAAAGCTAAGAATGTTTTTGTACTCGATGAATGATTTGCACAACTGAGTTAGGGGTCCCCGATGGCTGCACAGGGTGACCCTGATTACGGGACACAATCGTGGTGGCACAGCTCCTCAGTGTATACAGAGAAGCTGCTGGCTCTCGTCTTGGCTGACCTAAAGAAAAGTTTGCCTATGGCTTTCACACACTGGAAACTTAAGATTCAGTCTCTCAAAATAAGAAGAAAATAGTCTGGATTACATCTTTTCTGCAAAAATAAACATGTTTCAACAGTCATAGCATTTTTTTTTCCCACAGTATTTTAGATGGTCTTCTTCTTCTGGGAGTATCCCTTTCCCATCACACTTCCCTGGATAAACACATATTTACGAACAAGTGGTGGGGCGGCTTCAGGATCTCCATGGGGATTCTGGGGTCCCCAGCTGCACTGGGAGTCGAGGCAAACACAGCAGATCAGGAGAAGAAGCAGTAGTTCCCTCCCTGACATGCTGAAGCTGTGACCCCCAGCTCAGCGTCTGGGTCACCAACCCAGAACCTGAGCTGGTACTTTTTTTTTTTTAAGATTTTATTTCTTTATTTGACAGAGAGATCACAGGCAAGCAGAGAGGCAGGCAGAGAGAGAGGAGGAAGCAGGCTCCCCGCTGAGCAGAGAGCCCAACATGGGCCTCAATCCCAGGACCCTGAGATCATGAGCTGAGCCAAAGGCAGAGGCTTTAACCCACTGAGCCACCCAGGTGCCCCTCAGATGGAACTTCTACAAAGAAAGTATTCTGACAGCAAGAAATCCTTATCAGCTGAATCTTGCAAAAATCCACTTTTCTGGTATACTTTGAGTCTCTCTTCTTGACATGTGCCATTCCCTATGCATCTTCCGTCATCCGACGTCCCTGATTTCCCACCACAGCCTGGACACTGTTGTCGGTTCAGATTGATACTGTGCACTCTCAGCTACCATAATGTCCCTCGTAATGGTAGAGCCATTTGATAGATGTGGATCATTTCTCGCGTGGAGCAGCCCCGCTGTGCTCTCCTTTGGAAACTTGGCAAGTTCACACAGTCACCGATCTGTCACACCCCCAGGCAAACTCTCAGACTGCTTGACAATTAAAGCCCTGCCAGCCGGAGAGCTTGTCTTTCTACTTCATAATCTTTGCTTTCATTCATAAGCGTCCATCCCGTACCCCGCGTTCCTTGCACTTCCCTCGTCACCTCCATGATGGTGTGTACTAGCGCCCACATTCCAAACTGACTCTCATCCAACAGTGCCACAGCGATCATCAACAACCACCCCGAACAGTGATCAACCAGGTGAGTGTGATCAACAGTATGGAACCTACCTCTGCCTTTGCCCCTCTACCCATCCCCACTTTCCACCAAAGACTCACCACAAACCACCAACAACCAACCAGAAAGTCAGAGCATCTTGGGGTGTGGCAATGGGGCAGCGGCAGGTGCGGAGTGGGCGGGGATCCTGGGACGTGATGAGGGCACCGGGTCATGGGGACCCAAGCTGCTGTACCAACATCTACCCACTCGAACACTAACCTTTCCACTTCATTGGTTTGGGAAGTCTCTTGTTCTAGCTCCCAAAGCCACCTCGTGGCCACTTCTTTGTATCTACACAGCCGCCTTGCCCACAGCACTGGAGAATGGGGCCACATTTCTTGTCCATTGTCTCCTCAGTGAGCTCTGTCTCTTTAGAGTGGAGACCATGTTTTGACCTTTCTTTCAGGCCCATTTCTTTTTTTCCCCCCAAACTGTGATAAAACTAACCAAAGTATTGAGTGTGTTAGCTCAGAGTCCAAGAACTGGGAAGTGCCTTTGGAACAGTGTCTGGCCTGGAAGTCCAACTGAAGAAGCATGGAGGATGCCACTTGCTACTGGGGGCTGTGGAAGCCAGTGGCACGGAGGGCCAAACTGTATGGGCAGCTGGGCCCACCGCAGGCCTCTCCCAAGGAAAGGAAAGCGAGACCACCCCATCTTGGCATTTACCCTCCTCTGGCAGCAAGACTCATCCCAGAGGACGGGGTCATCTTGCTCTCTCCCACTGGAGGTAGAATAGGGAGGATCTCACTCCCTTCCTCTCCCTTTCATTGAAGGGTAAAGGGTAAAGACTAGTGGCCGGTTGGCAGATACAGGATCTGTATGATAAGATCTTAATTCCACAGCTGTATACTTCCAGAACCACAGAGTTTGAGTCCCCTGTAAGCACTGAAATAACGGCATTCCACTTTTTCATAAGTTTCTATCACCAAAGGGGAAAAAAAAAAGCATTTATCTTCTCCCCATCCCTGCTCTGTCCCCCAGCTCTACTCTCAACCAAGAACCTTGAGCAAAATATTTTTCTCCATTTCAGAGAAATAAAGCAGGGAGTGCTTTTTCTAATGTGCAGAGAAATACTAAAAAAGAGAAGGAGCTTCAATTCAGTCCCTTTTAAACTAAAAGCCTACCTGCTGTCAATCCAAGTTTGTCCCCCGTTTTGCTCTCTTTTGGGATATTGTTGAATGGAAGAACAAAATTACCACTGTTTCTTTTTGTTTTTTTATAAAGAAACGTCTACCAACAAAGGCATAAGATTAGTCTCTTATCAACATGAAAGGTTCTGTCGGCCTCTTCATGTTCTATCTGAGGACCATCAGAGCCCCCCACTCCCCAGGTCTTCCAACAAGCAGCAATAACTTTACACTCTGCCCCCAGCTCTCTCTGTGTGGCAGCACATCTTCACTGTGAAATCGGCAATTCCAGGAAAGCAGAAGGTAATTCACCCCCTCCAAACGCAGGCGGCCACTTCAGGGCACTGACATATATGTACTCTTAATGGCAGGGCTCCTTGGATGACCATGGTCTGCTATGAGTCTAGGAATTTCAGGGCAACAACAAGGAAGGGAGGGTGGGAGGGAAGGAAAAGAGAACACAAAGTTGAAATACAGCAAGAACCCATTACTTCCTGGGTCTGGTATGCTCCAGGCTCTGCATCCCATCTCTCTCTCTCTCTCTCTCTCTCTCTCTCTCTCTCTCACACACACACACACACACACAGAGTGATGTGTTATTCAGTGTAAAGCATCACAGTGAGTGGGCTCCCCTGTCTGAATTCTGCCTCTTAGAAGGAAGTTGAGTAGGGCAGAATTTGGATCTCTAAGGTCAAGGCGAGATTAAGAGGAACAAGAACCACATTCTTAACCCATTTTAATCAGCACATGACCTGGAAGGACAACATAGTCCCTAACAAAGATTTACTAAGCACCCAGTCAGTGCCCAGCACTGCTGTAGGGCACTCAGGGCAGCAGGGAGATGGCTGATGCTAACCCAAGCAGGTCCTCGTGGCCTCTGGTTCATAGGAGGCCAGTGACAAGCAATCGAGCTGTTGAGGGTCTACGCGGATCCCGGAGAAAGCGCAAGGAGAAGACTGGCAGACCCTCTCAGTCACAGGCTTTGCCTTGCCTCCTGAAGACCACACTGGAATAAGCCTTGACTGCACTACAAGGTTCATTCTTTGACTAACTGATTCTCTTACACAATGGTTTTCAACCCCAGTTGCACATCAGAATTGCCTAGGGAGTTCCAAAATCTTGATGCCCAGACCCCACCCCAGCTCAATTAAATCAGATTCTCCAGGGGTAGCACCTAGGCTTCAGTATTCCTTAAACTGCCCCCTGTGATACCAGTGTGTGGCCAAGATTGAGAACCACTGCATGGAAGTAATTGTCCTAATGACTTCTCCAGCTTTTCCCTGCCTCTACATTTCTCTCATCCAAGCTGTTATATTCTTTCACTTTTAGTTTGTTCTACTTTGTCCTTTCAGCAGATAATTCTATAATAGTCCATTAAACTTTTTTTCATGCTTTAACTCTGCTTTCTCCCATTTAATTTTCATTGCCTCTCTACTTACTCCACCTTCCATTATGTGTATTTTGTGTTTTCTTTAGTCCAGCATCAACATTTATAGGGCGCTTGATAAGGGCAGAGTACAGCAGTAGGCAGTTAATTGCTACTAAAAATTAAATGCAATGCAATCTTATTTTTCTATGAAATTCTGTGCTAGTTACAGGCTCTCGTCACATAGAAGACAGGCACAGTGGCAAAGTCTATCTCCTTTCCTAGGAAGCAGCTCCCTTGGATATAAATAAAAGAGCCAACATAAATATATTGCCACAAAAAATAAAAGGAACATCCACAAATAGGGGAGAGAGACGAATTCAAAGTCGTCCAAAGCTAAACAACGTCTTCCCTGCCGGAAGGTTGGCCTCACTCTAGCAGGGAGATGCCGCCATTTTCAGCAGAAAGAAAAATTCCCTAGATGGTCTGTACACCTGGTGAGGCTGTTCCCTGGAGGCAGAACGTCTGTTGATTCAGGTTCATTTCCTCATTGTCCCTAGGCAAGCCCGAGAGCACCCAGGAGGGTCGCTGAACCACTTGGGGCTGAGATGATAAAGAGTGAGCCCGGAGATGGTTCTGGAAGCTGAGGACTTTGGTCCTCAAGAGAAGCCACACCATGCACCTGCCTGCTTCTCCTCCTGCAAGAGCAGCAGTGGAACCTCAGGGTAGCGGGCCTGCAGCTTCCTGAGCAAGGTGAGCCCCAGAGAGCCTGAAACATCGTCACCCCCACAGAGCCCAGCCCAGCCCTGAGCACCCCAGAGTGGATCTAATAACCGATGTATATTTGCCCAATAATTGAGTGAATAAATAAATGGCTCCCTGGTGAAATTACTCCTGGGAGAGTTTGTGGAAAGACTGAAATTGGAAGGTGGCTCTTTAATCCCACCCTGTTACCTTAGTCTCTTGATATTCTGATATGGTTCCTCAATTTTTCCTATCTTCGTTTTCCCTTAATCTTGTTTTTCAGGAATCAAGCCAGATGCCTTGTTGAAGCAAGGATGTTTGTTCCTTTTAGAGGAAGCAAGATTTTTCAGTGCAAAATCACAGGAGGCAAAAATGAATAATTATACTATCTACTGATGTAAGAGGAACCAAGATGGCACATCCTGAACTTTGTAATACCAACAAGGAGAATTCTGTAGCCCTGATTGCCAAAGCGACTTTACTAACAGATGCCAATTCTCCCTGGAGATTCTTGAAGCCCCAGTAAGAGAGGAAGGAACAGATTATTTTGCTACCCTCCCCACAGTACTATCCTTCTGCCTCCAGATGGGTTACATACCAAAGCTTGCCCCTCTGGCCTCCCACACTGACTAGCTGATCCCCAGTGCAGGTCTAACTGTAGATGAATCACAAGGTGTGATTCATGGCCAAATGAGGCAGTATTATCCCCATTTTTTTTTAACCCAGAAAACCAATGCCTGGAGAGGTTAAGTGATTTGCAAGTAAGTTGTAGAGTCAAATACAAACTTAGACCTTCCAAGGCTAAATCCGGTGGTCTCTCCATGACAGTATAGATGTTTCTTGAGAGCTAGAGTGGGAAGTGAGAAAATAGGATCCCCAAGTTCCAGAACTCTGTCCAGCCCAGTCTTAGAGATCATATTCTGCCTCACTCTTGCCTGAGCGGGGTAGGGTTACCCAGCTGCCTGTTTTCCACAGTCCATGCCAAGTCAACGAAATGGATTATAAGCTCAAGGAACCCACTTAAAGAGCAGGAAAAGCAGTTCTCTGTTGAGGTTTTGGGGATGTGAAGGCTGACACTTGGATTCAAAGTCTTGCGAAGGTCCCATCAAAGATCCCTCAAATCTTTCATTCTTCCCTCTTTCTCCATGAGACCAATAGACACATCTTCCTTCTACATCTTCCCTGTAATCCATCAATTGACTTGCCTGGGACTCCCAAGCAGCACTCCAGCCCTGAACATGAAATATTAATGACCTCAGGCTTACAGCCATCTCTAGCCATCTTACACTACTAGGGAAGCAGGAAATGCCCATGACAGTTTATATGTTGGGTCATCAGTACCTTTCTCAACCCTCCCCTATCTGCTAAGGCTGAAGGGGGCCAAAGTTTCAATATGGCCTGTGTTTAGAACCACAACCCAAAGATCCGGGGTCCTTCCTATGGCCACCATGCTGGGAATGAGTTCCTCAGTGGTCTTCCTTTGTTCACCTTGTAGGTTCTAGACAGCAACTCACTTTCAGGTCAGACATCCTGTGGGCAGAAGAAATCATTTCACTCAACCAGAATTTCTGAGAACGAGTATCCGCTCAATAGGTGCTTTGGAGAAATTATACAGGAGATAAAGACAGACTAATTAACAAATGCAAGGCAGCACTCGTACATCAGAAAGCATAATATACAATGCCAACTTCAGAATTTCTACAAATGAGGGGCTGAAGGGTATCTATCTGGTTAGAAGATGCCTTGGGATCTTGCCTTAAGGCTATATTTTCATAGCACCTAAGATGGAGAAAGATGTTAAAGAACAAAAGACTAGTGGAGATTGTGGGTGAGGATAGATAAGGCCCCCAAAGCTCTCCTGCCTTTCCTCAAACTGTTCAAGTCTTGGGTATCTTGATTTTTATTTTTACTTCTCTCTCTCTCTCTCTCTCTCTCTCTCTCTCTCTCTCTCTCTCTTTCACTGTAATAAGTAGTAAAGGAACAGACAGTCCCCAGGTCCCACAAAGCTATGGCCTAATTGGTGGTCTTGACACAGAAAGAATGACTGAGCACGGGGAGCACAGGCTGCACAGAGCCTGAGAAGGTAGAGTCCACAGGCTGGACCCCCGCACATTTTCCCCCTTCCAGCTGAGCACCCCATCATACCCTCTATCTGTGTGCAAGTTCCAGCTTGTTCCTGCCCTGTGCCCAGGCTTGGCTGTCAGCAGCAGGTGCTGGCTCTCTCCGCCTGGGTAGGGGGCACACCTTCTAGCCACACTCCATGCCAAGCTTCTGCCAGAGCATTACCTCTTCCCTGCCCCTACTGTCTTCTGCCTCTGGCTTTGATTTATTATTCATACAGACTCTCTCCTAGCCAGGCCCAGAGGAAGGTTGCCTTTATCCATTAACAGTAAACTCTTAAAATTACTGTTAAGCTGTGGCAGATATAAATCACAGTCATAAACATAAGCACATTCTGGGGATTTTTCAGAACGACTTCTCACTTGATTTGGGATAGTTCTACAATAATTACCTAAGAAGACAGGCTTAATTTGAGCCCTGCTAACCATTCTTTTGATATTAATGCAGCTTTAAGCCCATAGCACTTCCTCCTGCCTCAGGGATTTTTTTTTTTTTAACATGTCCTAATTTCTTATTTTGAATGTTTTTTCCCTACAAATGCCCTATCCCTCATGTATCAGACTGAGTCCTAGCAGGAGACAGAGGGTGCTCTTGGAGGCATGGTTAGAAAAAAAAAATCTAACAAAAGGGTTATTTACAAGATGTGAGCAGGGTAGGGTTGCATCCCTCAAAAAAGATACATTGGGGTGCCTGGGTGGCCAAGTCAGTTAAGCGGCTGCCTTCAGCTGGAGTCATGATCTCAGGGTCCTCAGATCAAGTCCTGTGTCAGGCTCCCTGCTCAAGGTGAGCTGCTTCTCCCTCTACCTCTGCCGGTTACTCCCCTTGCTTGTGCTCTCTCTGTCAAATAAATAAATAAAATATTTTTTAAAAAATACATTGAAGTCCTAACCCCCAATACCCAGAAAGTGATCTTATTTGGAAATAGGATCATTGCCATGGAGATAATTAGTTAAGATTAATGTAGTAAATTAAGTTCATACCAGAGTAAGGTGAGCCCCTGATTCCAATATGACTAAGGTCTTTGTAAGAAGACAGCTAAGGAAAGACAGAGACACGGAGAGAACACCATGTGACCAAAAAGGCAGAGCCCAGAGTCGTGCAGCCAAGGAACAACAGAGATGCCAACAAACCTCCAGAAGCTAGGGAGAGTCACAGAAGGGTGGCCCTATAGGTCTCAGAGGCAGCATCGCCCCCCTGACATCTTTATTTCAGAACTTGAGCCTTCAGAACTATAAGACAATAACTTTCTCTCGTTTTAAGCCATCTCATTGGTGGTACTTCGTTAAGTCAGTCATAGAAAACTAATACAGCTGGGTTATGGGAAACCAAAAAAAGGTGTTGATGGTGTCTCCCATTGGTGAAACTAAATGGGATGTGACAGAGCCAAGAAACCAGGCAGATGCTCTCCGTTCAGATCAGCCTCCTCAAGGAAGAGGTAGACTAGATCCAGAGACAGACATTATCTAGCAAGCCCAGACAACTTCTGCTCTTGAATCTCAGCTGTGAAGTCACTTCAGGGAAGGTTTCCCTAATCTCCTGTCCAGGCCCTGGCTCCTGTAACATGCTTATCCCAGCTGCAGTGAAGGAATTTATCATGCAAATCATTAAATGATGATCAGTTCTCATGTTAAAACGGCAAACTCCAGGAGAGAACCACATCCTCCATTCATCAGTGAATCCTGAGAGTCTGGCGCATAGTAAAAATGATTTCTAGGATGTGCCAAGAGCTAGGCAACCTGATATAAAAAAAGATCAAGTCTGGAAGTCCAGAGACTTCCTTGGCAAGTTTCAAGGAACTGAAGAGAATGAGCATCTATAGGTAGGTAGTGATGATGCAATGTATAATTCCAAAGAATGTGACCAGCTTAAGTACTTGCTAATGGTCCTTTAAGGATGCTGTGTAGGACGGGCCACTGGGTAATGAGATGAGGCCAGGACAGGGAGAGCAACCACCAGGAGGTCAAGCCAACTTGAGATTTTGCTTCAGAATTTCCTCAGGCCAGTCTGGTTCCAATTACGCTGGAGAAAACAGAAAGCTTAGGTGGGTGTGTCCTGTACCAGCATGAGCATGTGTGTCCTGCCGCCCCCCGCCCCCCAGCACTGGATGCCACCTTTGCTCTTACCTCTTCGCATACCAAGTGGCCCTCTTCCCACCTTCGGCTACACCCTTTAGTTTCCATTATTATTTTACCGGTTTTATTTCAAAATTTCCTGGATTACTGGTCTTGAAATTCAAAAGTCTAAGTCTGAAGAATTCAAACACTCCTCTCCTTTGAGGTACATATACATATAAACTGTCATAAACTGGGATGGACTGCTGGTTTTTAAGTTTTTCTATGGTGTTTTGCTTTGTGTAATTCAACTTAGGTGACCTAAGAACCCTTCAGAAAAGAAGATAGATGAGCTCAATAAAGATCAGGGAAGCTCTGGCTCAAATGTGGAGACCATGCTTCATTGGATTGCTCTTTTACACTTGAGTCAATCACCCTTATCCAACTTTGCGTGGAGGGAATTTGCAGTAAGGGGTCATTGCAACACCACAGTCCTTGTGCACGTCCCGTATTGATTTGCTCAGTTTTTGGTTCTTTGATTATAGCTGTAAATGTCAATAATTCTTCTTGGAATTAACTATTAATGTCACCACATAGCAGACAACATGTATATCTAACATGAAAATGAAGAAACAACAACAAACTTAACTTCTCGGGTGAGCAGCAGAAACCTTGCTATCAATCAAATAAGCTGTCTTCACCTCCTCTTACTTATCTGGACCACATCATGGAGCTCAAAGGTGGTCTTGTCCATCCCATTAGCACGCAATGGCTCTGTGAGCCTCCTGTGATTGGCAAAATCCCTCCTGGGGAACAGAGCAGCTGCCCATGGTGGCTGGTGTCCTCAGGCACAAATGCAGCCCAGAGTGTGGACTCAGAAGAAGGACAAGGCAGAGGTCGAGCTGGGAGGCAGAGCTATCCCTGGGGGTAGCCCGTGGAGGGTGTGCTCCCTCATCTATCTCAGCCTCTTCTGGACATGGGAGGCAGATCCTGGGCCCCCAACTGAGCAAGACTCAGCAACAATGAGGTGTGGAAGCTGCCAGGCCCTCACACTCATGGTCAGGGTCCCCTCTCATGTCTTTTCTCTCAAGAGTCATGTCTACTGTTACATTGATACAAGACCTAGTAGTGACTGTGTGTGCCTGGGAGCAGAGGGAACTGCAATCCTCCAGCGGTCCATGGAAGGAGAAACAATCACTGACCACCATACCAACTGGCACAGGAAGACCCAGGAGGACACGATGACTTTCAGATGCCACGAAGGATCATCTGTGGCCCTGGTTTTCAGGACAGGTTCCAAAGTGAAACTGATACTTCCAACAACCAGGCTCTACTTGAGATCCTTGAGGCCTCAGAGAGAGACGAAGGCCCTTAGTACTGTACCTGTGACCCCACCTTGCTGCAGGCCACTTCTGAGTGACTCAAAACCATGGTAATCTATGTAGAATGGCAGTTCCAACAACACTGTGATTGTCTCTTGAATAAATCATTTAAGAAATGGGGGCCAGAGAAGGCTAGCCTTCCTTGCCTTTCCTTCAGGCTCAGTCACTCTTGGCCTACCCGTGTACAGACAGATGGCCCCCAGTGGGGTGTGGCCAGGGGGCGGCATGAAGGAGAGGTGAGAAACAAAGCCAAAGTCAGGAATTACAGCATTCCCTGTACACTCTAATTTTTTTTAAGATTTCTTTATTAAAAATAAATAAATATTTCTTGATTTATTTGAAAGAAAGAATGTGTGTACACGGGAAGAGGGGCAGAGGGAGAGGGAGAAGGAGAGAAGCAGACTCCCGACTGAGCAGAGCCCGATCCTGGGCTGGATCCCACGATCCTGATATCATGACCTGAGCTGAAATTAAGAGTCACACACTTAACCAGCTGAGCCACCCAGGCGCCCCTCACTGTACTCTTAATAGGGTTTTTTTGAGCTTCATAAAAGATTTGACCACACACCCAAAGTATTTGTACTTTCCAGAGTACAATAATTGGCGATATCCAGTTTCTTCCTTACCAGATTCACCAGAAATCTAGCTGTACTATAGGAGGAGGCTGGGAAGTTTTGAAGACCTCTTCCTTCCTCCAGCATCAACAGTTTGCACTGCTAGTCATCTTGCCCAGCATGAAGGATAAGACTCCATCTCTAACATTTACACTGTTTTCATGATTGCTCACTGGATACATCATTTGCCCTCCCTTCCACCTCTATCTCTTCACTTCCTCTTCTCTATGTGCAAGAGACAAAACACTGACAATTTCCTTCCACTGGCACTTCCTCACTTCCTCCTCCTTCTTCCAACAGCTCAATTTAAATTCCACTTTAATCTTGACCAGTGTACTTTTCCAGATTTAGGTGATGGACAATCTATGCTGAGGCTAAATCTGAAGGCCGTGGCCTTCCTTTCGGCGTCATTGAGGAAATCTACAGCACATCTTATGATACACCTCATTGGAACTTTGGGTGATGATGGATACGTTGACAACTTGATTGTAGTGATGGTCTCATAGATATACAGGAATCTCAAAATTCATGATACTGTGCCCTGTAAATATGCATGGTTTATTGCATGTTGGGTATAATTTGATAACATTGTAAAAACACTTTTTGTTTTAAAAAACAATTTTTTAAAAGTTTCCTTGGACTACTTCAGGCAATGTCTGGGAAAACTTTCTCCAACTAACACTTCTAACCAAAGATACTGTCCTCCACAGAATTACAAAGAGGCTGACAAGTGTTTACTAGACACACACAGTCCGTTTTAGTCAGGGCTTCTCAATGGTCCACCAAGGGTCTTCACGATCCCCCCATCTCTCATGATTATGTCTGAAATATATATATTTATATATTTTTGTATATTTATATATATAATTTATATTTTATATAGTTATATTATATTTTATATATTTTATATAATTTATATTTTTATATTTTTCACATATTTATATATATAAAAGAGGGGGGAGAGGGAGAGAGAGACATAGAGAGATGATTATATAAACTCATATATATGTATATAAAATATATCCACACACTATATATAGTGAGAAAGTATAATTGTTCTGTGTATTTTAGCCATGACTCCCAGAGCTCTTTACCTCCCCAAAGAGCTACATATTCCAACCCTTTAGGGAATCTCTCCTTTTCACTCTGTCCCCCACCCACTCATTCTGTTCTGGTGTCCTGATTTCAACACAGGCCTGGGCCCGGCATCCACCTCTCTGCCCATCCTGTCGGACTGCATCTTTGGCTGAATGGTCAGCAAGGCTCTGGGTATTGACTCTGCCCTTGGACAAAATTAAGTTCCTGGAACTCCATCTAGATCACACACTCTGAGCCCCACATTCTGGGAAAGGAGTTTGCATCTAACCTTCTTTGCATGCATCCGAGTTACCACACAGGCCCTGTCACAACTCATCAAGCCCACTGCCTGCTATTCATTTCCAGTTATTTCTGTTTGAATGAATGGAAGGTGGAGTGCATCTCCAAGACTAAAAGGGTACAATTCCTCTTCCAGGTTGAAATCATGACTTTGGAAAAGAATGACATTTGGAAACTAGTTACACAGATGGTGTCAAAGTTTGGAACTGTAGTTTTATGAGGCCTGCAAGATGAATTCCTAGGAATAGAGACCGTCTTGGACGAGGAGGGGAAAAACTACATGGGCAAATCCAAAAACCTGCAGGTTAGCTGTCCTAATTGCTAACATCTATTGAGTGCTTACTATATATCAGATACTTTTGAGTACTTTACATGTGTTATGATTTAATCCTCTCAACCACCCTATGATGCATTTTCTGTTATTATTCCCTTTGTACAAATGAGGACAGAAAAGCTAAAACACTGCCCAAAGTACCACATGTAGTAAGGGAAGATTCTGGAGTCTTCTTGAGGACACAGTCTGTGATTCCGAGCCAGGCGGGTACCACAGAGGAGGTAATGTCTCCAGGATGTGTCAGAAATAAGGAACAACAGGGGCTGTGCCCTCACCACTAGACCTGTTCAAACTGATGATCTTCGACCGTCTGTCAAGAAACTGGGACAAGGCAGTGGTGGTCCCACATGACCTCTCCAGTGCTTTCTAATTCTGAGATTTTGTGATTCTGACACAAGCTTCACACTGTCTTCTACAATCGTCTCTATCTCTTCATCTTTGAAATGTGGATAACGGGTTCTAACTTCACTGTGTTGTTATAAAAAGTTAACGCTAGAAAGTAAATTGCACTACACATAGTAGCTACCCAGGAGTTGTTAACATAGCATAAGAACAAATGATAAAAGGGATCATGGAGGAGAAAGCAAATGCAATGCCTGAGGGCCAACAACGTGCAGCCCCTTGGCAGGTGTGGACTCCCTTACTCCCTCTGTCAATCCATGAGGTCATTACTCTGTTGTGTTTTACAGATGGGGATACTGAGCCTCAGTGAGCCCAGGTGACAGACTTAAGGACACCGAAGCAGAACCAGGATCCAGGTCTGGGTTGAAGGCTGACGATGCTGGCCCTGGCCTAGGGGCCAGGAGATCTACTGATAAAACACATCATTTATCATAATATCTGAGTTAAAGAATGGCTGGGGACAGGCGTGTGGTGTCCAGTCATCTGGCGCTATAGATGTTGTCTCTGCCTCCTTGTCCAGTCCCCCGAAGAGCGGATGGGGACAGGTGGTATCTAATTCCTTCCACTCCCATCTCTCCCTCCCTTGCTTTAAAACTCCAGTTTCGGTTTCAGTTTCCAGGCTGTTCTCCTGAGACACCTCACTCTCCTGGCTGAAGGAGGACAGCTACTTCCCCAGGGAGATAACAGCCCCCTGCCACTGAGGCTCCCGAGCACCACCCCTAGATCAGCAGCTTTTCTCTCAGGCCACAACACAAGAAACAGACCCACATATATATTCCTCCCCTCTGATGTTTGTCAAATGTAATACCTTATTGGACTCCCTTAAGAGTTTCTGGGGTTCTGGGGGTGCCTGGGTGGCTCAGTTGGTTAAGCCACTGCCTTCGGCTCAGACCATGATCCCGGGGACCCGGGATCGAGTCCCACATCAGGCTCCCTGCTCGGCGGGAAGCCTGCTTCTCCCTCTCTCACTCCCCCTGCTTGTGTTCCCTCTCTGGCTGTGTTTCTCTCTGTCAAATAAATAAAATCTTTGAAAAAAAAAAAAAGAGTTTCTTGGGTTCTGTCGCCTCCTTTCCTTCTCAGGGGCCTTGGAATGGCAGCTACTAGGGTCTGGGGCTAATGTGAAGAGAATTTGAGAAATGCTATGGGTCTCTGGCAGATCCACAGGGTGGCTAACTTTACCATCCATAGCTATCTCTACTGCACAGCAACGTACCTGAGTTTTTCTCTTCCATTTTTATTGACTTATTATCCCTCAGAGGAAGAGAGCAAAAGAGGTCAAGATCTGTCATTTCCTGACACACCAGAAAGCACTTCAGTGAATTAAGACTTTAGGTTGGATCTCAGCCTGCTGTGGTGTCTCTGGCTGGGAGCGCTGACTGATGACTCTTCCCCTTCCCAGCTGGCAAACTAAACAGACTCCAGACTCACAGCTTCTTTCCCTCTCTTCCTTTCAACATACTGCCCCCAAATACGAGTGGCAGTGGGAGGACTAGACACCTATAATCTTTTTTGTCGGAACACCTCATTCATTCCTCCTGCAAATACCACCTCTCCTCTCTGCTTACATGTTCTCGTGTCCGCGTGGCATTCATCACCATTTGAGGGACTGTGTATTTCACTGGAATGTAAGTTCCATGGTGGCAGGGCTGTTGTCTGTTTTGTTCAAGGCCTTCACTCCAGCACTTAGAGTAAGTCTGGCACACAGCAGATACTCAATAAATGCAGAGTGCATGAATGAGTGATTTAGTGAGTGCGTGCTATGTTCCTAGGCCGTGCTGGGTGCTAGGGTTATAACTGTGCACAGGTCTGCTGCTAACTCTGCTTCCTGACATGCTTTCCCCAAGCTCATCTGTCCTCTAACAAAGCGCTATAAGTTCTAACAAGGTTTCCTTAGGGATTGATAATAGAGTCCTCTAGAACACCCAGTAACTCAGCTTTGGAGAGCGGACATTAAGGCTCCTCTGTTCCTTGAACATTCCCCATGAGAAGGATAAAAGGGAGAGAATGGCAGGCTTTCTCCTTTGCCACCTTTTTTTCTTTTTTCCCTTTTAATCCTAAAGCCGCAGGCCTTGAGTCTTGAACGGATAAACAGTGAACACTTCTACTTGATTTCACAAAGGAATTTTGTAAACTTTCTCTCCAAACAGACCTGCAGGGGCATGCCATTTTGTAACCAAAAGTAACCTATCTTCCAAAACCAAAGAGCAGTCCCTAACTCCCTGCCCTGCCTCCACACAAATACTACCCGCCAAATGATTTGCTATTCGTCAAGAATGCAGAACCCCGGGGGGGGGGGGGGTCTTATTTTTTTTTATCAATTCGCACATGAACATATACATTGTGACTGGTAACAGTGTACAGTAGTGCCTATCAACTCCTGAAGGAATTCTCTGGATGCTCAAGGGCTCCCAAGGCAGTAGTCCCTGGGCAGGGGGGCGGGAGAGGGGGGCAGGTGCCACCCAGCATGCAAAGCTCAATAGAAAGGGTCTAGTGAGAGGACAAAGGAAATCAAGGCAAAACACCATTGCTTGCACTAATTTCAACAAGACAGCAGCTTTTCAAACTCTGTGTTTAAATAAGAAATCTAATAGTCATACAGTTTTTATTTACCTGCATCCATGTGGGAGAATAGGGAAGTTTAAATTATTTTTTTCTGGCTTAAGGGCAAAGTCTCATGAGTATTATAACTTTCAGAGAAAGAAACGTCAGTATAAATATATTACTAGGGCAGCAAGCTATTAGGAAGGAAGACCAATACAAAGTCTAGAGTTTGAGAGACTGAAGTTGCTTTCATAGACTGTGACGACATTCATCTGTTTCTTAAATAACAATTTACTAAGTGCCTACTATGTGCCAGAGCCTCATCTGGATATACTGGGAGTACAGTACTCAGACCCTCTTGAGTTTCTTTTAGTGAAAATAAACACAAAAGAAGAGAAGAGATATGTTGAATGGTGGTAGTCGTCATGGAGAAGACTCCCAGGAGGAGAGAGAGGGCCTTTCCAGGGGTCTGGAGGCTGGAGATAGCTACTTTAAATCGGGTGTCAAGAAAGGCTGCAAGGAGAAGCTCACATTTCAACAAAGGGCCCAGGGAGAGCCTGGGAGGCTGAGTGTTTGCCAGTCTTTTTGGTTAAAAATGATTTTTTTTCTTTTTTTTTTTAAGATTTTATTTATTTATTTATTTGACAAAGAGAGATAGCGAGATAGGAAACACAAGCAGGGGGAGTGGGAGAGGGAGAAGCAGGCTTCCCACAGAGCAGGGAGCTGAATGGGGGGCTCCATCCCAGGACCCTGGGATCATGACCCGAGCCGAAGGCAGACGCTTAATGACTGAGTCACCCAGGTGGCCCAGAAATGATATTTTCATGTCCAGGTTTGTGACCCATGATAGTATCAGCTTTTCTATAACCTGGGTAATAGGCAACAGTTTTTCCTTCTTACTTGCTGAGGGCTCTCTTGCTAACAATTCAGACTTTCATTTTTCAAGACCAGGTGATGGAATTCCATTAAATAGCACAAAGTGGGGAGGAAGCAGTCCTGAAAAGGTCAAAACTTAGGAAACTTAGAAAAGGAATATGGCAGAGCTGGATTATTGGCAAACGGAATATGGGGCATGGAACATCAAGCTGTTTGTCTTCTCTCTCGACTTACGTAACCACATCCTTCGGTTGGTGAGTGTCTCCTCCCAATCGTAAAAGGAAAATATACAAATCCGATGATGCATTTCTCTCAATGGTGCCCAAGAGAACCCTACTCCTGCATCCCCGGGAGAGGATCTGCGGCCTCATCTACATTTGCAGATCGATGCGCCTTCCAAAAAACTGTCCCAGTAGACAGAGAAGCTAAGTAAAACAGATGTTCACCTCAATGAGGTTCTTGGTTTCTCCTCATCTCGAGGCACCCAGCCACAGGTAAACCTGGGGGATTGGAATAACTGTGGAGAAAGCTGAAGTGTCTTTGCAACTTCCCTCAAAGCTTTAGGAATTCACCCTCCAGGGCTTCTGGGTCTGCGGGGACCGCAAGGCTCAGGATTGGCCTTGGAGTTGGTGTCTGTCTTCACTCGCCACCTGACAAATGTAAGCAGTATTACTCAGAGGCAGTGAGAAGGAAAATCAGCACCCACGGGGACAACGCCACGGAAACACAGCCCAAGCCTGCGCTGTCAAACAAAGTTCTGTCACATCGAAATCTCCTCATGCATAAGGACTTCAACTGTGTTTGTGTAGCCCATATTATAATCATGAGGGACTGATGGAGGATTAACTGTCTCAATCATCTAAAGAAAGGAAAAAGGGTCTTTTTTTTTCCTGCATTGAGTTTATAAATAAGGACACAAAGAACCACAAAGGGGCCAGTAAAACAGCCACTGTAAATCGAAATCAGCAGTGGCACAGCAATTACACGCCTCCATAGGAAGAATCAACTTGGCAATATCTGAGTTCACAGCCAGAAACCGTCAAGCGTTCATGTGAAGGCTGTCCTTCCTCCTCGGCCCCATAGCCCTACCGCTACCCACACCCTCCTCCCCTGGGCCCGCAAGACACACACACACACACACTTAGAACAGTACAAAACTCTAACCACCTCCTGGTTCAACCTCTTCAATTGAAGAAGTAGAAACTGAGGAATGGAGAAATTAAGTGACTTTCCGCCATCACATAACCAGCTGAGTGCAGATGTACCAACACCTGGTCAAGTACTCCTTCTACCACACTCTGACCCCTGGTTACCACAGGAAAGCACCCCTGTATTTCCAGTCCACATCTTTGATGTGCTATTCTCCCCTCCAGCCAGCTAGAAAATCTTTCTCCTCCCAGCCAAGGTGAGCCCTGCATAGTGTATAGAGCCCTTGCAGACGGAAGAGTAAGAAGTCTCTTCGGTGTTGTGGGAGTAAAGACCCTTCGAAGAATTCCAGAGGGCTTGACTATAGTTCTATCTTTGCTTTCTACCTCTTTCTAAAGAAACTCCTTGAGATCTCAAACCCTGCCCAGGGTCCTTTTGCATTCCTGTGGGTGCCTAGCTTCATACTGAGCGCACAACAAGGGTGCATCACAAAGAAGAAAGTCTTGGTTTCCTCTCACTCATCTCAACCTAAATAAGCCCCACTCCTTAGGGACCAAGCTCCTCACTCCCTCTCCTTTGTCCCCATGCAATGCCTCTGGTCCTCTCTGCTGAAGAATGGATGGATCAATGGCCAGAGTCTGCCTTCCATTCAGACACAAATTCTCCCCTCCTTTCTTTTCCCTCCAAAATGAATTCAAGCCAACCATATGATAAAACCAGTGAGGAGCTATGGGATTGTGAGAATGACATTGTTATAGCCGGCACTGGTCAGTGCCTCCCCAAGGGACACGGGTCTGGCATGCTCCTGAGTTAACCCAAATAAGTCTTACAAAAGTTACACCATGTTGAATTGTGACATGTTTTTAGATGACGGAAGAGAAGCCTGCTATAATGAGACCTGTGTTCTGCCCTATGAGTACTTGACCCCACCGCTTACTTCCCCCAGGCTCACTTCTAGAAGGTAAAGGAGCTGGAACTGGTACAATCCGAGGTCCCTTCCAGTTCTTTCCTTCTATGGCTCTGTGATCAGTTGTCCTCATTTCCTAGGAGCTGAGAAAAAGAGAAAACATCCTGAGATTTCAGTGAAAAGAAGTTAAAATTGAGGATCTCCTTGAACTGAAAATCACCACCAACTGTAATGAAGCACCAGCAATAATAATTGGTGATCTACAGTCATGGGGTACTTTTCTATATGCAAGTCACTGTTCAATGTAGTGTACAGGTTTTAATTTGTTTAATCTTCAATCTTAATCTTTCATCAACAACCCATTGCCCTTATTATCCTTATTTTACAAATGAAGGCACTAAAGCAAGGAGAGGTTAAGGCTTTGCTCAAGGTCAGACTGCTGGTGAGTGGCTGAGCTTGGACACAAGCCCAGGAAACCTGCCTCTAAAGGTACTGTGCCACACAACTCAGGGGTCTCCGTTTCCTGAACCTTATTAAAAGCAACTTCTTAAATAACATCTGTGGACAAAAAAGTGGGTCCTGTACCTTCCCAGAGTCTTTCCTGACTGTAGTAGGGTTTCCTCTATAAAAGGAAGCTATACAGGGAGGGCAGAACTGTTTCTTATTGGGGGCCCATGATTCTACCCTCACATGTTGCCTCTAGGTCTGATAGCTTCTGTGTGTGGCATGGAAGCCAGCCTCCACTAGGGTATCTGCCTGGGCTGACCTTCCTTGTACTGGTCCTTTCTGGCAGATGCACGAGTCATCACTTCTGAGGTAGTATGAGATCTGTGTCCGACAATTCTTTTCAGTGCTCCTTCTTCTGCAGAGGTCTGGTCACTAAATTCTCAGTCTTTAGAGATCTTTGCCTTATCCAGCTTTGAGACGCTCTCCTGCTGTGCCTCCCAGTCTTAGAGTACATTTAATGCACCTTTTTTAGGAATCCAGAGATCTTTTCCCACCCTTACAAAGGAGCTAATACAGTCGGGTGACTAACCTGTGATGGGTCACATTTGTCGGTCATCATGCTGCCCATGCTGTCTACATGGGGTAAGTTCTCACTATAGTACTTGATCAAGAAAACCCAATTCCTCTAAATGAATACCAGTGAGAAATATCCCCTAGTCCCATTTCCGTGCTCTGGCATCTTCCGTTACAGAACTAGAGGGAACTTATGTAGGGGAGCTGGAAAGAAAAGCTAGGGAATCAATGCGGTTCTCTTGACAGAAATGCATGTTCTGATGGGAGAAGATAGTGAAGGGTACCTGTGCCAAATCACACGCTGGGCTGGAAAGAAGCTATCTGAGATCTGGGGAAACTTTCACCTGCTAAGAGATAGTAGCCTGTTTAAAAAAAAGGTGGGGAGGAGTCAGAATTCTTACTTTTTTTCATATAACTTTAGATAAGTCAGTTAACCTCTTCAATCCTCAGCTTCTCATCTGCACAATAAAGAGTTTATATCTGATCTCTATGGTCCTTTCAGCACCACCGACAAACTGGAGGTCCCTGCCCAGCAAGAGAGATAAGGAAGAAGCCGTGGGACAAAAGAGATCAAATCTGACAGATTCCCAAGATCGGGAAGCACAGATTTCTGCCTAGCTGATTCCTTTTTTTATTTTAAGGATAAAAATTTTAAAAAAGAACAAAATGAAATACACTCACGGTTAATCAAAGGGGATTGAAAGTCATTGCTAACCTCACACCTCCCTTGCTTCGCCTCCAGCTCACCTCCCTTGAGACACTCCTCCTTCTCTTTAATGCCTCATCATGATTCTCAAAAACTGTGATCACTCAAGGTTGAAGCTTTTAATCTCCCATGTATAAAAGGATATGCAAATAGAGTTCAGTTTCCTGTTGAGTTTCTGCCAAGGTCTTAGCCTGGCAGTTCTGGGAAAGGAGCCAAAGACCTAATGTTTCTTGGCTGTTAACATTCTCCCATCTGTGCTCAAGTCAGCAGCCTGGGCTTCGGGCTACGGCTTGTCTTTAGACTTAGGCTTTCCTAGATTTTCTAAAGGAACTCTTCAGAACGTTTCTGCAAGAAAGTAACTGGGCTCCCAAATAACCAGACAGATAATTATCTGATTATATTTTGAGACAGTAAGAAAAAGACCAGGAAGTTGATATTCCTATATCATAGCCATAGAATTCAATCTTGTAAGCTACTTGAGGTACTGATATTAATTAGGGCTTAGGCAAGGCTTGCAAATAAGTCATCTTTGTCTCTAACACAGAGGGTCCCACATCATACATACACATGGTGAAAAAGGCAAAACCCTCAGATATAATAATGGCGCTGAACAACATTCACAAACAACAGCCCTAGAAAACATAAGACATCTCAATGTGTTTCTGAGCCAAGAGGTTCTGCTAAACAAAGATTTCTCCCCTGTGTCTCCCTGTTTGAACTCACACAAAATACCAGCTGCCATTTTTATTCAGCACAAGGCATCCAGACCCAAGTTTACTGAAATGTTGTTACCAATATTCTGGTGGAAGGTTATATGTTCCAAACTAGGCTAAACCTGCCCATTCTCTATGCATGAAATTTTCTTTTTCTGTAAATGCTTTGGGCTTGTTTGTATTTTCTAGTATTTCCCTTCCAAAGCTAACTCCCAAAGGGCTTTCCTGTGCATCCTTATTTCCTTCAGAAGGTCAGTGTTCAAGTTCAATTTCTGAATTTCTTCAGAAATCTCTGTGGAGAGATTTCCTCTCCCATTTCTCTGTTAACCCAGGCTGTTACAGGGAGGAAAGAGGCTTGGACTACCTTGAGAAAGTACATTAGTAAAGAATGCTCTCAGGGTTCTTGTTCCATACCAATCATTCACTTAATGTCTTCTACAGCATCAATTTCTAAATATCTTTCTCCAAGCTTGATCCTTGGGCTTCGTCTTTATAACATCACACTTTCTTCTTTGAAATCTACTTACAGAAGTGTTGATTCTCTACAACCTTTCCATCCCTCAGTTTGTCCTTATAGCTCCCTCACCCTGAGCCTTACAGGCCGCACAATAATTGTTCCCAGATCATTTGCATCTCAACCGGGAAATGACCGCAGACCAGGTCCCTTCCTATTCCTGTTTTGCTACTCAGCCCGACCCACCCCTCCACCCCCACCCACGTACCCACCCACGCCTGCAGTTCTGGAAACTTAGCTCCACCTTGCGCCACTTGTGGGCATTTTTCTCAGAGATCTGTCCCTGGAGCAGCATTTGGGGACAGAGCCTGAACTCCACTGATATTTCGACTCTTGAAGGTGCCTAACTCAGAAAGACTTGGCAGTTTCTACCTAAATCCAGGCCCAGCTACTTTATCACTATAATTTGCCACACAAATCGATAGGAAAAGTGTGGGCTATCTATATATCATTCCTATAAAGGCTCAAAACTAAATCTTAGATTCTACAGGATATATGGATCCTATGAAGCTTCAGGGCAAAGGCCTAAGTGCACCAGTTCTGTGGACAATCATAGGAGCATTCCAGACCATCTGCCTTCATTGGAAGAAAGAAGCATTGTCATCTTTGACATCTCCAACTCTGTGGTCTGCATTTGCCTTCCTAATATCACACCTCATTTTACTGTGTATATACAGCAGATACAGTCCAACCAAAGAAAACTGGAAAAAGTCAACATACTCCTGTGTTAGCCTGGAGGCTCAAGCTAAAGTAAGTGAATCTGACTCCAGAGTAAAACCTTCCCCTCTCTCCAATGCAAAGACTCCAAGAGCTATGTGTAAAGCAGAGTTCTAATCACCTTATATTCCATTTGGATATATTTCTCCTAGTTTCTGTACATTGTTTCTGCACATAGAGAATTCAGTGATAAAAACTGAAGATTTTTTTCCTACATACACTAGTCAACTCAATAATCAGTACAGATTGACTGTAGGGGATGGGAAGATGATTTTGCACTAGATTCATTAACCTCCATTTTAATGAGAAAAGTAATAAAGAAACTTTCTTCCTACAGTGACTTTCTCTCTGGATAGACTGTTTGCCAGGAGGGGTTAGGATGATTCTGCCAAGGTTCTTTGGTTTCCACACCCCAAGCCATCTGGTCTCCATCACATCTGGAGGAAAGATCTCTTTGTTCAGCGTTGTTCATACCATCACACTGATCCCAACAGTCAGAACTGACTATACAGATTGGCTAATAGATCGAGACAAGCTCATGTTCTAAGGGAGAGAGGTGGAAAGCAGTGGGACGCATGTCACCTGGTGCTGGGAAATTGCTCATGTCCACTGCTGACTCAGTCTTCTACAAGCTGTTTAATCCAATAGATGCATCTCACTTATGAGGCATCAGAGACCCTGGACACACACATCCTGTGGTTCCTTGTACCCTAACACCCCACTTTTGAGTTACTTTCCAGTTCAGAGAACAAAGCCATTGGCTTTGGGCTAATTCACAACAGATGTGACTTGCAACTGCCAACTACTCGGCACAGGGCATGAGAATAAGCTTCTTAGAAATTCCCCTACTCATGATCCCATCAATCATCTAGCACCTGCTCAAAAAGAGACTGGGAGACTTTCTCCTGAGCATCTTTAGGGATTCAATGCTTCCTGTTGGGAATTAAGTGTTGGGCTGGCTGAGAGACAGGGGTACCCAAAATGATGGACATCGCAGACTGGGTCAAGAGGGCTGATCTTCCCACCAATGCAGCCATGGCCACCACGTCATCTCCAGTACATCGAAACCTAGGTGGAAAACCGAAACTTTCCATCCGGGACTTTCCAGCCAGGGACCACCCACCCTTGTCTGGACTTCCCCTACCCCCAGGCAGTCACCTAGGGACACGATGTTCCCTTGCCTAATATGGGAAAATACCCACCCGAATCCAGACCTGGAACCAATAAGACTTAAAAACTCCCACACTCCCCAACCCAGGCGACTTCCCTGACTCTCCTCTCCCGAATCGCGGAACCTCACCCGAGGGTGCTGGTAATAAAGCTCATCCTACAGATCATTTTGCCTTGGGTCTCTTTCATTCACCTAAAAAACCTTACACTAAGAATATTGAGTTTACTGGGCGCCTGGATGGCTCAGTGGGTTAAAGCCTCTGCCTTCAACTCAGGTCATAATCTCAGAGTCCTCTGATCGAGGCCCATGTCGCACTCTCTGCTCAGCAGGGAGCCTGCTTCCTCCTCTCTCTCTCTGCCTGCCTGCCTCTCTGCCTACTTGTGATCTCTCACTCTGTCAAATAAATAAATGGAATCTTTAAAAAAAAAAAAGAATATTGAGTTTACTAAGACTTAAGAACACTGAGAGTTAAGGGAATCATTGGAAAGTAGGTATTACAATTTACATGGAATTAAGGAAAACCTGCAAATTCATCCAAAATTTTGACATAATGCCTTCCTACACCATTGACCTTGCTGATATCTCTCTCTCTCTGACTCCCATGTGGTGGGATCACTCTCTGTATAGGTATTCAGAGCCATGAGCAGCACAACCTTTCCTCTGTCCACATATAAGACTATGGGAATGGGATTCTGCCAATCAGAATATCATTATTAGTTTGTGCCAAGCCTGGCAAGATCTTTTCCTTGTACTGCAACTGTATGTAAGAGATTGTACCCTGGATTTCCCTATGTCTATAGATTTCTTTTATTATTTTTTTATACCAAGAAAATGGTTCCTACTCTGTATTGCCTACTTAGTAAAGCTAAGAAAAATAAGGACAGGGATAAAGCACAAAGAAAGAAACAAAAGACATATACTGTTGTTGACTCAAGAGTATTTATCACTTGAATTGATATTAACCTGATCTTCCTCCCAAAATATAAAGGTCAGTATTAAGACACATATTGTCATAGGGTCGCTGAAAAAAAATATGAGAATTCAAGAAATGCAGAAGCCTTGAATCCTACAGAATCCATCACCCCCCCCAAAAAAAAGTGCTTGGCTGTGGCCAGAATAAACTGAAGTCTTTGTGATAGCTAAGAGATACTGCCCCTGGCATCCCTCTGCAAACTATAATGTAGGTCATCCATGGCACACCCATTCTGGTCTTTCTGTGCCTTTTCCTTGGACTCTCCTCCCCATCACAACCCTTATATGGTTTCGTTCTATTCCCGCCAAAATCTACTATCAGGAAATAAACTGAGGACTCTCAAGCAAGATGGATATCATCTGGTCCCAGGAGTTCAGCTGTATAGTTATCAAACCAGTCGGAATACCTACGACTAAACAGGAGATCAAAGAGAAGACCAGCGACAATTCCAGGAATTGAAAAGTGAATCATTGGCGACATTTGGGAGGACAGACCATGGGGGAGGGGCCGGCTCCCAGGCAGCAGTAGAACAGTGGGGCACAAAATCGCAATCTCTAGAAGTTGGCTCCACTGAGGGCTATCGCCCCAGAGGCTAAGCGGGGCGTAGAACCCAGGGTGGTCTCGGGAACCGCAGGGTCACAGAAGGACCCAGGGTGCCAGAGTGCGGCAGAGCTCCCAGGTATCAGAGCGGGAAGCCGGCTGCAGAGATGGAGCCAAGGAGGGGGCTCTCAGCTCCGGCTTACCTTAACCCGGGATCCGAGGCGTAGTCAAGACACTGTTCTTCAAGCAGGGACCCCACTGGTGGCAGATCCAGGGAGACCCCCTCCTTCCTTCACCGGGAGAGGTGGCGCAGGATCGCGCTACAGGAATCTGCTGGGTTTGGAGACTCCAAACAAGGCCGAGGGCCAGAAATAGAAATGCTGGGGAGCCCAGGGAGACAGGCGTGATTGACAGCTTTTCTCTGGGGGCAAATGGAAGAGTGGGGCCCCGAGACCTTGGCTCCTATGGGCCGGAGACTAGGAGGTCACCATCTTCATTCCCAGCCTCCAAAGTGGTACAGAAAGCGTTCAGGAAACAAAAGCTCTGAGAGTGAACCTGAGCACATTGCTTAGCCTGGCCCCTGGCAAGGGTGGGGCAGTTCCGCAGTGGGCAAAGACATTTGAGAACCAATACAACAGGCCCCTCCCCCAGGATATCAGCAAGAACATCTAGCCAAGACCAAGTTCACCAATCAATGAGAACTGTGGAACTCCAGAGCTAGCGAAATACTCAGATAGAATTCATGGCTTTTTTCACATGATTCTTTAGTATTTCAAAGTTAAATTTTTAAAATTTTATTTTTTCTTATTCTATTATTTTAATTTTTTTCTCTTTCCTGTTTTAACATTTTTAAACTATTTTATCTTATCAATACCTTTTTTAAAAAATATTTTTAAATTTTCATTGTTTTAGTCATATTCTATCCCTTCATTATATTTAAGCTTATTTTGTGTATATATATATATATATATATATATATATGTTTTATTTCCTTAAAATTTTGGGATACAGTTTCTTCTAATACATAAAAATATAGCCTTAATCTAGCACACAGCTTTTTCTAGTCTTCTGCCTCATCACATTCTTTCCTCTTATTTTTTTTCTTTTTTTCAATCAACTTCTTACCTTTTCAATTACCTTTTTAGAATCTTTTTTAATTTTCATCTTTACAGTCATATTCCAGCCCTTCTTTATGTATACCCTTATTTTTGTATGTATATAATTTTGTCTTTTTTTAAACTTTTGGGAGGCAGTTTTTTCTAACAGACCAAAATACACCCAAAATCAAGTGTGAGGCTCTATCCTAGTCACAAGTCTAATCTCATATATAGAAAGAGATAGATAGATATAGTAGATAAAGATATAGATTTTTTTTCCTTTCTTCTCCCCCTGTTTCAGATCTCTTCTGATTTGGTTAGTGTATATTTTTCTGGGGTTGTCACCACCCTTTTAGTAGTTTCTTCTCTCATTCATCTATTCTTATCTGGATAAAATGACAAGGCAAAAATCTCACCTCAAAAAAAAAAAAAAAGAAAAGAACAAGAGGCAGTACTGACAGCTAGGGACCTAATCAATAGGGATTTTAATAATATGTCAGAACTAGAGTTCAGAATGACAATTATAAAGCTTCTAGCTGGGCTTGAAAAAAAGCATTGAAGATATTAGAAAATCCCTTTCTGGAGAAATAAAAGAGCTAAAATCTAACCAAGTTGAAATCGAAAAAGCTATTAATGAGGTACAGTCAAGAATGTAGGCTCTTACTGCTAGGATAAATGAGACAGAAGAGAGAATTAGTGATATAGAAGACCAAATGATGAAAAATAAAGAAGCTGAGAAAAAGAGAGACAAACAACTACTGGACCACGAAGGGAGAATTCGAGAGATAAGTGATACCATAAGATGAAACAATATTAGAATAATTGGAATCCCAGAAGAAGAAGAAAGGGGGAGGAGAAGGTATATTGCAGCAAATTATAGCAGAGAATTTCTCTAATTTGGTGATGAGAACAAACATCAAAATCCAGGAGGCACAGAGAATCCTCCCTCAAAATCAGTAAAAAGAGGTCCATACCCTATCATCTGATAATAAAACTTACAAGTCCCAGTGACAATGGGAAAATCCTGAAAGTAGCTCGGGAAAAGAGGTCTGTAACCTACAATGGCAGAAATAGTAGATCGGCAGCAGACCTATCCACAGAGACCTGGCAGGCCAGAAAGGACTGGCATGATATATTCAGAGCACTAAAAAAGAAAAATATGCAGCCAAGAATACTATACCAGCAAGGCTGTCATTGAAAATACAAGGACAGATAAAAATCTTCCAGAGCAAATAAAAACTAAAAGAATTTGCAAACACCAAACCATCCCTACAGGAAATATTGAAATGGGTCCTCTAAGCAAAGAGAGAGCCTAAAAGTAACAGACCAGAAAGGCACAGAGACAATATACAGTAACAATCACCTTACAGGCGATACAATGGCACTAAACTCATATCTTTCAATAGTTATCCTGAGTGTAAAAGGGCTAAATGCCCCAATCAAAAGACACAGAGTATCAGAGTGGTTAAAAAAACAATACCCATCAATATGCTATCTCCAAGAAATTCATTTTAGAACCAAAGACACCTCCAGTTTTAAAGTGAGGGGTTGGAAAACAATTGACTGTGCTAATGGACATCAAAAGAAAGCTGGGGTGGCAATCCTTATATAAGACAAATTAGATTTTGAGCCATACTTAAAGTGTTTGTCTAATAAGAAGATCTAACAATTTTAAATATCCATGCCCCTAACATGGGAGCAGCCAAATATATAAACCAATTAATAACTAAATCAAAGAAACACATTGACAATAATACAATAGTAATAAGGGATTTTAACACCCCCCCCCTCACTGAAATGGACATATCATCTTAGCAAAGAGTAACAAGGAAATAAAGGCTTTAAATGACACACTGCACCTGGTGGACATCACTGATATATCCAGAACATTCCATCCCAAAGCAACAGAATACACATTCTTCTCTAGTGCACATTGAACATCCTTCAGAATAGATTACATCCTGGGTCACAAATCAGGTCTGAACCAGTACCAAAAGATTGGGATCATTCCTTGCATATTTTCAGGCCACAATGCTTTGAAACTAGAACTTAACCACAAGAGGAAAGTTGGAAAAAAACTCAGATACATGGAGGCCAAAGAGTATCCTACTGAGGATGAATGGGTCAATCAGGAAATTAAAGAAGAACTTAAAAAATTTATGGAAACAACTGAAAATGAAAATACAACTGTTCAAAGTCTTTAGGACACAGCAAAGGAGGTCCTGAGAGGAAAATATATAGCAATACAAGCTTTTCTCAAGAAATAAGAAAGGTCTCAAGTACACAACCCAACCCTACACTTAAAGGAGCTGGAGGAAGAACAGCAAAGAAAACCTAAACCAGCAGGAGAAGAGAAATAATAAAGATCAGAGCAGAAGTCAATGAAATAGAAACCAAAAGAACAGCAAAACAAATCAACAAAACTAGGAGCTGGTTCTTTGAAAGAATTAACAAGACTGATAAACCCCTGGCCAGATTTATCAAAAAGAAAAGAGAAAAGACCCAAATTGATAAAACCAGGAATGAAATAGGAGATCACAACCAACACCAAAGAAATACAAACAATTATAAGAACATATTATGAACAACTATACACCAGCAAATTTGACAACCTGGAAGAAATGGATGCATTCCTAGAGACCTATAAACTACCAAAACTGAACCAGGAAGAAATAAAGAACCTGAACAGACCCATAAACAGTAAGGAGATTGAAGGAGTCATCAAAAATCTCCCAAAAAACATGAGCCCAGGGCCAGATGGCTTCCCAGGGAAATTCTACCAAACATTTAAAGAAAAAGTAATACCTATTCTCCTGCCATTGTTCAAAAAAATAGAAATGGAAGGAAAACTTCTAAACTCATTTTATGAGGCCATCATTACCTTGATCCCAAAACCAGACAAAGGCCCCATCAAAAAGGAGAATGACAGACCAATATCCTTGATGAACATGGATGCAAAAATTTTCACCATAGGGCACCTGGGTGGCTCAATGGGTTAAAGCCTCTGCCTTCGGCTCAGGTCATGATCTCAGGGTCCTGGGACCAAGGCCCACATCGGGCTCTCTGCTCAGCAGGGAGCCTGCTTCCTCCTCTCTCTCTACTTACCTCTCTGCCTACTTGTGATCTCTCTCTCTCTGTCAAATAAATAAATAAAATCTTTTTAAAAAAAAGATTTATAAAAAAAAATTCTCACCATAATACTAGCCAATAGGATCCAACAGTACATTAAAAGGATTATTCAAAACCAAGTGGAATTTATTCCTGGGCTGCAAGATTGGTTCAACAACCACAACCCAATGAATGTGATTAGTACATTTAAAAAAGAAAGAACAAGAACCATATGATCCTCTCAATAGATGCTGAAAAGCATTTGACAAAGCATAACATCCTTTCTTGATCAAAACTATTCACAGTGTAGGGATAGATAATACATGCCTCAATATCATAAAAGCCATCTATGAAAAACCCACAGCGAATATCATTCTCAATGGAAAAACTCTCAGTTTTTCCCCTAAGGTCAGGAACATGACAGGGTTGTCCACTATCACCACTGCTATTCACCATAGATTACTACCCTCAGCAAACAGACAACAAAAAGAAAGAAAAAGCATCTGAATTGGCAAAGAAGAAGTCAAATTCTCACTCTTTGCAGATGATACAATATTTTATGTGGAAAATCCAAAAGAGTGCAGTCCAAACCTGTTAGAACTCACACAGGAATTCAGGAAAGTGTCAGGATATAAAATCAATGAACAGAAATCAATTGTACTTCCATACACCAAGAGCAAGAGAGAAGAAAGAGAAATTAAGGAGCCGATCCCATTTACAATTGCACCAAAAACCAGAAGATACCTAGGAATAAGCCTAACTAAAGAGGCAAAGAATCTGTACTCAGAACTAACTATAAAGTAGTCATGAAAGAAATTGAGGAAGACACAAAGAAATGGAAAAACATTCCATGCTCGTGGATTAGAAGAACAAATATTGTGGAAATATCTATGTTACCTAGAGCAATCTACACATTTAATGGAACCCCTATCAAAATACCATCAGTTTTTTTTTCAAAGAAATGGGACAAATAATCATAAAATTTATATGAAACCAGAAAAGACCCCAAATAGCCAGAGGAATGTTGAAAAAGAAAACCAAAGCTGGCATCATCACAATTCTTCACTTCAAGCTCCATTACAAAGCTGTCATCATTAAAACAGTATGGTACTGGCACAAAAACAGACACATAGACCAATGGAACAGAATAGAGAGCCCAGAAATGGGACCTCAACTCTATGGTCAACTCATCTTTGACAAAGCAGGAAAGAATGTCCGATGGAAAAAAGACAGTCTTTTCAACAAATGGTGTTGAGAAAATAGGACAGCCACAGGAAGAAGAATAAAACCAGACCATTTCCTTACACCACAAACAAAAATAGACTCAAAATGGATGAAAGACCTCAGGAATCCATCAAAATCCTTGAGGAGAACACAGGCAGCAACCTCTTCAACCTCAGTTGCAGCAACTTCTTCCTAGAAACATCGCCAAAGGCAAGGGAAGCAAGGGAAAAATGAACTATTGGGACATCATCAAAATCAAAAGCTTTTCACAGCAAAGGAAACAGTCAACAAAACGTAAAGACAACTGAAAAACTGGGAGAAGATATTTGCAAATGACATATCAGATAAAGGGCTAGTACCGAAAATCTATAAAGAACTTATGAAACTCAACACCCAAAGAATGAATAGTGCAATCAAGAAATGGGCAGAAAACATGAACAGACATTTCTCCAAAGAAGATATCTAAATGGCCAACAGACACAATATCATCAATATCATAAAAGCGATCTATGAAAAACCCACAACACCCCTCAGCATCAGGGAGATACAAATCAAACCCACAGTGAGATATCACCTTACACCAGTAGGAATGGTTAAGATTATCAAGTCAACAAATGACAGATGTTGGCGAGGATGCAGGAAGAGGGGAGCCTCCTATACTGTTGGAGGAATGCAAGCTGGTGGAGCCACTCTGGAAAACAGTATGGAAATTCCTCAAAATATTGAAAATAGAGCAACCCTACTATCCAGCAATTGCACTACTGCGTATTTATCCTAAAGATACAAACATAGTGATCCAGAGGAACACATGCACCCGAATGTTTATAGCAACAATGTCCACAATAGCCAAACTATAGAAAGAACTTAGATACTTAGATGTGCATCAACAGATGAATGGATAAAGAAGATGTAGGGCATATATAATAGAATACTGCGCAGCCATCAAAAAGAATAAAATCCTGCCATTTGCAATGATGTGGATGGAACTGGAAGGTATTATGCTGAAAAAAATAAGTCAATCAGGGAAAGACAATTATCACATGATATCTCTGATATGAGGAATTTGATCAGGGCAGGAGTTTTGGGGGGTAGGGAGGAAAAAAATGAAACAAGATGGGACCAGGAGGAAGACAAACCGTAAGAGCCTCTTAATCTCAGGAAACAAACTGAGGGTTGCTCGGGGGCTGGGGGGGCGACGGATAGGGCTGCTGGGTTATGGAAAAAATAAAAATCAATTAAAAAAAGAAACAAACTGAAACCAATTCACACCAATTTAGTGAGTGACAAAAATTAGATGGAGACTGAGTTTTTCTCAGGTTGAAGTGGAATGGAGGCAGCATTGTATGCTAAAGGGGATAGTAGAATAATAGCTGTAAGCTAAAGACTAAGGCAAACATGATGAAATTTTCAAACCTCAGGAACATTGCTCAAAATGAAAGATGGAAGTTTGTTCTCCATTGGGAGACTTAGTGTGGATCATTGAGGGAGAGTCTGGAGTCTCCTGGAGCAAGTTTTGTCCCTTCCCATAGTCTGAGAAAGGCCCAGCTGGAGCACACAGTGGACATCAACCTGCCCATGCAAGAAAAGCATGCAGCAGAACCCAGAATTGGGGCAAAGATGAAAAATGCCTATATATGTCAATAGGGGGAGTAGCTTTGTAATAGTTGACAGCCATTCAGCCAGGAAACAAACATCCTAGGCAGAGAGTGGGTGCAGGTGGATGCCCACACTGGGAAGGTTGTTTATAATCCGGTTGGGTGAAAACTCAATGACCTGAGCTCTTTTTTCTCCCTAGAGTTCCTGACAGAAGTCTATGTTGAAAGAAAATCAGGACCACCATCAAAAAGCAACTGCAGCTCTTATGTTGGTATATTCCTTCCCAATTTTCTCTTTCAATGTATAGATTAGTACTCTCTGAAAGTAATCATACTCCATATACACATTTGTATCTTTTTTAATATTATGTAATCCATTCTTTATGCTATTAGATCCTTTTTCTAATTAGCATTTTTAGTGAACGACATTAATATTATGTCTAGGGACATACTACCGTCTACATAATCAGGTCTCTTATGATTGAGAATTTAGAGGGCTACTACATTTTTCAAAATATTAAAATGTTGTAATGACCATATCTGTAT
>PITA01017538.1:8846-43136 GCA_004023965.1 Spilogale gracilis | reverse complement strand
GCGCGGGGCGCTGTCTCTAACTCGCTCCCTAACGCGGCCGCGCGGGGCGCTGTCTCTAACTCGCTCCCTAACACGGCCGCGCGGGGCGCTGTCTCTAACTCGCTCCCTAACACCGCCGCGCGGGGCGCTGTCTCTAACTCGCTCCCTAACGGGGCCGCGCGGGGCGCTGTCTCTAACTCGCTCCCTAACACGGCCGCGCGGGGCGCTGTCTCTAACTCGCTCCCTAACACGGCCGCGCGGGGCGCTGTCTCTAACTCGCTCCCTAACGGGGCCGCGCGGGGCGCTGTCTCTAACTCGCTCCCTAACGCGGCCGCGCGGGGCGCTGTCTCTAACTCGCACCTGTGTGTTGCTGGCCACTTCCGGTGTTTGCTCGTGTGCACCCTGCGTGCTGGGATTTGCTTTTCTGCGAGGTGGTCCTCTCCTTTCCCTCGCCTCCTCTTACCCTCATGGCTGGTGGGCACTTGCTTAGTGCTTCCAGCCCCCAGGCCCCCTCGCCACAGGCCCCGCCTGGTCCTTCCCGGGGGCGCCCATGCACCCTTCCCCAGCCCCCTGCCCCAGATGCGTGGCACGGCCTGCCCGTACCTCCACCTCACGTGTCCCAGGAGCTTCTTCAGCTGATGACTCTGTTGGCTGGTGATGCCGGCACCCACCTGCCACCCTCCACCCAGCGGGGACTCGGCACTTACCCCGGCCCCCAGCCTCGTGCCCACGGGTGGTCGTGCTGTGCCTGCCTCGGTCCAGGGCCTCGGGTGCGGCTCACCCTGGGGGCGCCATGGGGGTCTGCACACGTGCTGTGCGTGCCCCTGGAAACACTGCCCGGACGGTCTCTGTGCTGGCCTGCGTTCCGCCACGTTCGATGTCAGGCCCTGGGCGACAGACCCCACGCTGCCTCTTTGTATGTTTAGCCCAAACACTTGGCCTCGTGGGGAAAGCTCGACATAGTGACCTACAGGAGTATTAGCGCGGACGTGCTGTTCCTTGAGCCGGTGTGCAGGTCCAGATCTGGCTCAGGGTTCGCATTCTGGAATGCAGGTGTTTTGCTAAAGAAAAAGGTAGAAAAGGTTTAGGTAACTAGGACGTTTCCTCCTTCTCCCTTTGGAAAGGGATCAACTTTTCAGTGTTTCCAAACACCGGGAATTGCCCTGAAATATTCATAAGAGGAGAAGGAAAAAAGAAAGAAGTTACTTAAGTTTAGGAATGCCGGTAATGTGACAGGAAACTATTACAATGGCTTTTGGGTGTAGCAGTTCCTTGTCTTCCCGCCCTTCCATACACACTTTTTTTTTTTTTTTTAGCTTTTCAAATTAAATCTGGCCTTACCAAAAGATAAACTCTATACTTTGTTAAAGTAGGATATTTGAAATTAATTTGACAAGACACAAGCACATGATACCCTTCCCCCACCCCACCCCACCCAGGCTCCCTCCTAGTTATGAAAGGAATATGTGTTCATTGTGTAAGTTTGGAAAATATAGAAACATATGAAAAATAAAATAAAATTGCCTGTAATTCCATCAGCTCAGATGTGACCACTCTGACCTTTTGGTATAAAAATTGGCCAGAGTTTTTTCTAATTACAGGAAATTAAGGAAAGTAAGGAGGGCTGTGCTAGGTGCCAGGAGAAAGCAGACTATGGAGTAAGATCCCACTTCTTCCTTTACAAAAAATGTATGTGTATGATATAGCCCTTCTCACTCTCCTCATCTAACATCAAGACCAATCAGTTCTCTTCCAGAGACTGTCTTGAATCTGTGCGCTTCTCAGTCCTTGTTCCCTATCTGCCAGCCTCCACCTTTGCTCACTGATAATTGCCACTCCTCCTGGCCCCTTTCCCTGCATAGAACCTTCTGAGTGATCGTTCTAAAAAGGAGAAGATCCTGTCATTTCCTTCTGGAGACTTTGCACTGCACTTGGGTGAAGCTCCTGACCTGTAGGCAAGGCCATCCCGCAGCCTCAGGTGGTGCCCATTTTCCAGCAGTTGGTGCTCTGACCCTGCCTGCTCGACTGCATTTCCTCCGACTTCTCCACACTGGCGCTTCTTGCCCGGGTAGTACTTGCTCTTCTTGGAAGGCTTGTCTTCCTATCCTGGATTCAGAAAAGCATTTTCTGACCCCTTAGTCTAAACCAGATTCCTGTTTTGTTTTGTTTTGTTTTCTCTCTCTCTCATTACAGAAATTTTTCTTTCATAGCATTTATCAGATTTTTTAAAAAATATTTTATTTATTTGACAGAGAGAAACACAGCCAGAGAGGGAACACAAGCAGGGGGAGTGAGAGAGGGAGAAGCAGGCTTCCCACCGAGCAGGGAGCCCGATGTGGGGCTCGATCCCGGGTCTCCGGGATCATGACCTGAGCCGAAGGCAGTCGCTTAACCAACTGAGCCACCCAGGCACCCCTCATTTATCAGAATTTTTTAGTAAGTGTTTAGTTGTATATTTCATGTAATATCCATTTCTCCCTTTTGATTTAATTCCGATTAAGCAGTGGTTTTGTTCTGGTCATCATTCTCTAGTATCTAAAACTGTGCAAACTGTCAAAAACATCTGATGTATAAATGAAGGGATAAATGTTTTGCTATAAACATTTTCATTTTTAACGCCTGTATTGCATTCCATTGCTCAAAGAGTAGTTCTATAGTTTATTTACATATTATAGAAACTAGTGTTAAAAAAGGTAAACAGAAGTATATTTTAAAGTTTATCTGAGGGAAACTGATTCCAAACCAGACGTGGTTAGGAGCAGTCCACTGACAGTCGCTCAGGGAAGGACATTCAGAAAGCAGAGGCTGAAGCAAAGCAAGAAAATTATTCCATTGTCTACACCCGAAGCACTTACCTTGTGTGGAGAAGCCTGGGTGGCATTTGAACGGTTTTTATTTGCCAAGTTTCTTTCGAAAATCTTAAAATTGCCTTTATACTTCCAACCCTGCCAGTAAGGAACCCTTCTGCCACAGAGAGCCCAGCACGTCTGACTGTCAGTGGAGTAGTTTGTTCTGTAGTCTCCGCTGTGGCCGTGAGTGCGTGCTAACAAGAGTGGTGATTGTTCTTGGGTTTAAGTAGCAGGAAGCTCCTGTTCTGAGGGGCTCTGACCAAGTGTCTGAGACTGCATCCATTTCCTCTTAAAATGAAGCGCAGAGTCTAGTACATCAGGGCCAAAATGCATCAGTTTGAGGAACATCTTTTCTCTTCTCCCTGCGTGGTTTACATTTGTGCGTGGTGCATCTCTAACAGGATTGTGCGGTCCTGGAGGACTGGGCAGACAGGTAGGCAAGGCCTGCCTTCTGGGGAGGGCGAGCCCTAACAACCCCAGGAGCAACACTGCCTGGACGTTCAGCTTGCTTTGTTCCCCAGAATGTTCTGCGTGCAGGAAGAGCGCCCTGACTGATGTTTAGGAATGCCAAGTTACGACTTCGGTGAGGTGTTGGTTTGGGCTGCCCTCAGGAAGCCAGGTCCTGGCCTCCTCTTTGAGCAGCCTTCTCCCTTAATCCAAATATGCAGCGCAACTATGGACATTTTCTGTAGGAGCCACAATGTGGAAAATATTGGCGATCACAAATATTGTTTACTTAATACCCATTATTCACACTGAGCAGTTTTCCATCTAAATGATTATTTGGTCTTACGGCCGTTCAGTGGCTCATGCCATCCTTGTAGGTGATTAGTGGGCATTTTAATATATTCTATAGCATAGTGCTTTCCCTCTCAGAAGTATTGCATAGGCAGGTACTCTAAGTGCTATAGAAGGTTTTGGAACAATTATTTTGTCCTCTTTTTCTTGCATCCAGTGGTTTTCCAACCTGGGAAGTGTTGAAAAAAATACTGCCACCCAAGTCAGCACCAGAGACTGAATTCATTTGATGAGGAGTGGGCTCTGGGCATGAGCCCTTCCTAACAGGACCCAGATGGTGACTAAGGTCAGCCAGGGGCCTCGGCTCTGCATTGAACGCGATAGATCGGCCCTGGGAGTGGCTGCAGGGTCTGAGCGCCCTGTTTGCCTGTAGTCTGTCTTGGGGCTGCTCACCCTGTTTCTGTCATTGCTGGCCCATTTATGGACGTAAAGAGAAGGGAAATACCCCAAAAAGAAATTGAGGTTTTTTTTATGTCCTTTATTTATTTTTTTAAATTTTATTTATTTGAGTGAGAGCACAAGCACGGGGAGCAGAGGGTGGAGGGAGAAGCAGGCTCCCTGTGGAGCAGGGAACCCAACGTGAGGCTGATCTCAGGACTCTGGGATCATGGCCTGAGCCAAAGGCAGATGCTGAACCAAATGAGCCACCCAGGCACCCCTACATTTCATGTCCTTTAATAACAATTTATTTTAAGCTACTTTTAATACAGTTATTATAAATTTCAAACTTAACAAAAAATCACCTCCATTATCATAGTCAGTACCCAGCTCCTTCTTATTTTGGTATTAAAATTCAGTTACCAGAAGTTCGTAGTTCTCAAGTTTAATGCAAAATGTGTTTATCATGCAATTTTTATATATTATGTTTTACTTATCTTGGATTTCTTTTTTTTTTTTTTAAGGATTTTATTTATTTGACAGAGAGAAACACAGCCAGAGAGGGAACACAAGTAGGGGGAGTGAGAGAGGGAGAAGCAGGCTTCCCGCCGAGCAGGGAGCCCGATGTGGGGCTCGATCCCAGGTCTCCGGGATCATGACCAGAGCCGAAAGCAGACGCTCAACCAACTGAGCCACCCAGGGACCCCTTATCTTGGATTTCTTTATTGTCTTTAAAAAAATTTTATTTTACTTAAATTCAATTAATTAACATGTAGCGTATTATTAGTTCTAGAGGTAGAGCTCAGTGATTCATCAGTTGTGTATATTACCCAGTGCTCATCACATCACATGCCCTCCTCAAGGCCCATCACCCTGTTACCCCATCCCTCCACCCACCTCCCCTCCAGCAACCCTCAGTTTGTTTCCTGTAGTTAAGAGTTTCTTATGGTTTGTCTCCCTCTCTGATTTCATCTTATTTTATCTTTCCCTCCTTTCCCCTGTGATCCTTTGTTTTGTTTCCTAAATTCTACATACGAGTGAAATCATATGGTAATTGTCTTCTCTGATTGACTGTTTCACTTAGCAAAATACCCTCTAGTTCCATCCATGTCATTGCAGATGGAAAGATTTCATTTTTTGGTGGCTGAGTAATATTCTGTTGTGTGTATTTATATTTATATATACCGCATCTTTATCCTTCTGTTGATGGACATCTGGGCTCTTTTCGTAGTTTGGCTGTTGTGGACATTGGAGTGCAGGTGCCCCTTCAAGTCACATGTTTGTATCCCTTGGGTAAATACCTAGTAGTACAATTGCTGGGTCATAGGGTAGCTCTATTTTTAACTTTTTGAGAAACCTCCATACTATTTTCCAGAATGGCTGCACCAGCTTGCATTCCCACCAACAGTGTAAGAGGGTTCCCTTTTCTCCACAACCTCACCAACATTTGTTGTTTCCTGTCCTGTTAATTTTGGCCATACTGACTGGTGTAAGGTGGTATCTCATTGTGTTTTTTTGTTTTTTTAAGATTTATTTATTTGACAGAGAACAAATAAGGGCAGAGAGGCGTAAGGGCAGAGAGAGGGAGAAGCGGGCTCAATGCGGGACTCCATCCCAGGACCCTGGTTTATGACCTAAGCTGAAGGCAGCCAGTTCAGTAACCTACTAAACCACCCAGGCACCCCCTTAATGTGGTTTTGATTTGTATTTCCTCTTTCTTGTCTTTAGTAAGTGTATTTGGAAAGGAGATGTTTTTCGTAATTATATTTTTCAAATTTGTGATTTTATATAATTGACTTTTAGTGCAACAATTTGAATTTTTATAAGTGTATTTGAATTTTTATAAGTGTACTTGCTATTTTTCCCAGAGTTATGGGAAACCACAGGAAATTTCTCTTCCCTTTGTACCATCCTCCCATGTCCTCACCCTTACCCCGACCATCTAGCATAGTCCTGGATAAATAGTGAATGCTCAGTAGATCTCTCCAGCTGTCAGAATCAGACAGACTGCATCTCAGTTCTGACTGAAGTTGCTCTGAGTATGATTTGGGAATTGAATTAAGCTGCTGGGGGCAGATCCCAGCTACAGAGCTTCATATCCTTAGGTGCCTAACGAAGGAAGGAGGAGGTTGGCAGGATACGGCCAGCATGGTGGTTCCGCGGTGTCGTCAAGACCCCGGGCTCCTCCTCTCTTCCAGCTCTTTCCTCCTTAATAAGAGGCTTCCATTTCCAGTGCACCAGGTGGCTCCTCTCTGAGAGTCAACAGTTTGTCCAAGAAGCAGGAGTATGGCAGCAAGAGTGCTTCTGTACCCCACAGGCCAGAACCTAGACCCTTGGCCACCAGAGGCTAAAGCAGCCCTGGAAATGTGGACTTTAGTTAGGCATATGGCCGCCCTGATAGGACTGGGCTTCTGTTAGTAAGCAAGGAAGGGTCTCAGTAAGTCAGGTAGTAGATTTCATTAAGGAGCCGGAGTATGACCGCATGTTGTACTGGCTCTCACCGTGGGCTAACAGCCTGCTTTTCTGAGCCTCAGGATCCTTCATCTGTACCCTGGGCGTAACAGTCACTCTTACCCCCTGGATTGTGATGCAGACCAGAAAGAATGTAAAGTGACTTGTCTTTGACTCAGTCATTATAGTAAAGGTGTACTTTCCCCAGTAACTACTTTTTCTCCTGTAGCTCTTCTCTCTCTATCTTTTCAGCTGACACCCTGCTCTATACCTGGATTCTTCTAAGGGGTCTCCCTGACCCAGTATTTCTGCCGGTGAGCTTTTCCTAAAAGATGACCATCAGCTACTCCCTTGTACCCATTTCCCGTCTCTTCCTACCACGTGATCTCCACTTGCCAAACTGGATTATTTCTCTCATTTCCAGCCCTGCCTGCTTGCTCCAGCTGTGCTCGCCTCCGTACACACCAACGACCACCACGCTGTATGACTTTCTCCCACGCTGGGTTTACTCATGCTGTTTACCCTACCTGGAAGGCCCTCCCTGCCCACCAAGCCGTGTTCTTCCCACTCATGTCCCACTTCGTCCATGATTCATCTTTGTGGTCTTTTCTAGCTGTTCATCCCAGTGCATGTGGGAGTTCTCCCTTTCCTGAATTTCATTTTTATCAGTACCATCCAGAGAGCCACGGTAGGTCTGTACAGGGCTGTAGGGAACATCTAGCCCACATGGCTCTTTGCATAGTTACATTGAGACCCAGAGAGGTGATGTGGTCAGTTTAAGACTATACAGCAAGTGAGGGGCAGACCCAAAGCTGCAAGCCTCTCAGTTTCACCCAGGAAACTTGAAAGAGAAAGAAAGAGAAATAGCCACCACCCTACTATTTATGAAAGTGTGATATTTCCATGTAGGACGGTTGGTCCAGGGGCAATCAGTATTATTTGGCCATATTATTTTTCCTTTTATTGTTATTTTGTTTAACTTTTTATTTTGGAAAAATTTAAAAGTACGATAGCATCTCTGTCTGCAGTACTTTTTGAATGAACATTTAATTCAAATATAATATCTAGAATATTTTCAAAACAAATGTCAGGCATCATTTCATTTCTCACTCATATACTTATGTATTTAAATGTATCTGTAAAAGACAGAAAAAATAAAAACCACAACAGAATAAGACCATAATCACAATACTATTATCACATTCAATAGAATAAACATTTAAATTTAATGTAATTTTTTTGACTACATGGTTAATATTTTAGAACTCTTATTAATGAAATTAATATTTCTGAGCAGTTACTATGTATCACTTAATCCTCCCAACATGCCACAGGAAGCTTCCATTATTGCCAACACTACAGATAAAAAAGCTGTATCACAGGTTAACTTACACAAGGTAAATAAGGTTCCTACTACGTAGTGAAACCAAGAATGAAAAATCCAGATCTGTCTGGATTTATATCCCGAATTATTTTCCCTCAACACTTATACATAGAGCATCTCTTCATACTGGTAAAACCATTTATCTAAAACGTTTAAACATCTAAAATGCTATCATGGGAGTCTGCCAGAATTTAACAGTTCCCCTGTTTTGTTTTGTTTTAAAGATTTTATATATTTAACAGAAACACAGCTAGAGAAGGAACACAAGCAGGAGGAGTGAGAGAGGAAGAAGCAGGCCTCCTGCTGAGCAGGGAACGCAATGAGGGGCTCCATCCCAGGGCTCCGTCCCAGGGCTCCATCCCAGGGCTCCGGGATCATGACCTGAGCCGAAGGCAGATGCTTAATGACTGAGCCACCTAGGCGCCCCAACAATTCCCTTGTTTTTGGACAATGAAATTGTTTGAAGTTTTTTTACTATTATAACTAATGCTACAGTGAGCGTGTTTATTCATAAATTTTGGAAGACATCTCTACTGCTCTCCTTAGGTTAAATTTTTTTAAAGTGAAATTTATTCAGGAGCCTTGTTTTATAATTGGTTCATGCAAGTTAGTTTTGTCTAGAGGTTGAATAAATTCAGTAGTAGTAAATGACTGGCAGAACTAGAAGTAAACCCCATAATGTTTGCAGCCCTTCTTTCAGCACGTGTTTATTGAGTGTCTGTGAGGTGTTACTCACTGTGCTAATAGGCATTGAGGATTCAGAGATGTCTGAGACCTGAGATTGTTCCTCTTAATGCCTGGTGGCTTCTGGCTGGACTTTTTCTCATTTACCAGAGTGCTGAAGGAAAAAGATCTACCCACTGAGAATCCTGTATGTAGCAGAACTGTCCTTCAGAATGAAAGTGAAGACATTTCCAGGGAAACAAAAATCTGAGAAAATGTGTCACCATTTACAGTAAAAGAAATACAGACTATACAGGGAGGAATGAAGAGCACTAGGAATGGTAAATATCACCAAGTATAAAAGACTAATTTATTCCTTCTAATTTATTTAAAAGACACATGTCAATATCTAAAACAAAAATTACACTGTAATAATATGTTTATCACACATACAGATGTAACATAGGACACTATGGATAGGCGTTAAATGGAATTGTATTATTGCAGAGTTTCCATGTTTCTTCTGATGTAATTAAAAATTAACACTTAAGTAGATTGTGATAAATTAAAAATCTACATTGCAGTTTATAGAGCAGTCACTAAAATAGAATTCAGAGAGCTAAAGCTAGAGGGCTAATTAAGGAATTAAAATGGAATACAAAGGAAAATTTGATTAACATGAAAGGAGGCCAAGAAGGAAGGACAAAGAAACAAACAGATGAGATAAATAGGAATGACAGGCTTAAATAAAACCATATTAATAGTTACAGTCACTTAAAGGGATTAAGCATTCCACTCAAAAGGCAGAGGTTGTCCTACTGAATAAAAAAGCAAGATTCAACTATGTCCTGTCTTTAAGACACACTTCTTAAATACAAGGACACAAATAGACTGCAAACAGAAGTCTGGGAAAAGATAAGCCATGCAAACTATAAACATAAAATAGATGCAGTGGCAATATTAATATCAGATAGTACCCTTCATGATGAGTATTACTTGAGACAGAGGACCACGTTATAATAACACAAGGCCTGTATGTCAGGAAGATGTGGTAGTGAGTGTGCATTTAAATACAAGCTTCAGACTATATCAAGTGAAGTAGATGGCGCAAGAGCTAAAGGAGAAATCAGCAAACCCACGATCATTATGTGGAGATTTTACCCCACCTCTCAAAAACTGATGGCACAGGTGGACAAAACTATATCAATAAGGAGACAGGAAAATTGAACAGCATTATCAACCACTTTAACTTAACTGACATCTATAAACACCACACTCAGTAAATGTAGGATACACGTTCTTGTGCACATAGAATGTTCACAGAGACAGACCGTTTGTTAAGACAGAAGTCTCAGAAGCTTCTCAAAGATTGAAATCTTACAGAATATGTTCTCTGACCACAATGAAATTAAATTAGAAAAAAGTTAAAATTAGAAAAAAGTTGAAAGCCCCAAATATCTGGATGTTAACTGACTTCTAAACAAGTCATGACTCAGAAATCACAAAGGAAATTATAAAATTCTGGTTCTGAATGATCAAAATTTGTGAGATTTTGCTAAACCAGTACTTAGAGGGAAATTCATAGTTTTAAGTATATATTTTAGAAAAGAAGAAACCTAAAATTAATCATCTAAGCTTAACCCTTGGGAAGAAAAAAAAAAAAAGGCTGTAAATTAAACCCAAGGTAGATCAAAGAAAGGAAACAATAAAGAGAACAAACTGTAAGAAGAAACAACAGAGAAGTTAATGAAGCCAAAAGCTGGTTCTTTAAAAAGATCAATAAGATTGATAAACTTCTAGCCAAACTTACCCAAAAAAGTAAATAAGAAAAAGGGGACACCTGGGTGGCCCTGTTGGTTGAACATCCGATTCTTTTTTTTTTTTTTTTTAAGATTTTATTTATTTATTTGACAGAGAGAAACACAGCCAGAGAGGGAACACAAGCAGGGGGAGTGAGAGAGGGAGAAGCAGGCTTCCCACCGAGCAGGGAGCCCGATGTGGGGCTCGATCCCGGGTCTCCGGGACCATGACCTGAGCCGAAGGCAGTCGCTTAACCAACTGAGCCACCCAGGCGCCACCCATGTCAGACTTTGTACTCAGCACGGAGTCTGCTTATCCCTCTCCTTCTGCCCTCCACCCCCCATGTGCCTGTGCACATGCCGTCCCCCTCTCTCTCAAATAAATAAAATCTTTAAAAAAAAAAACTGAAGGAAAAAAGCACAGGAAACAAATGGCCAATTTCAGGAATGAATGGCTACTACTATGGGTCCTGAAGATGTGAAAAAGATTGTAAGGGAATATATAAACAATAAATTTATGATCCAGTAAATGTGATTTAGATGAAATGGGTAGACAAATTTGTGGGAAGATAAAAAACTACCAAAATTAACACGAAGAAATAGAAAAATCTGAATAGCCCATATCTAGTCAGTTCATAATTAAAATCCTTCCTATAAAGAAAACAAGAGGTTCACATACTTCACTGGTGCATTCTTTTTTTTTTTTTTTTTTTTTAACAGATTTTATTTATTTATTTGACAGAAACAAAGCGAGAGAGGGAACACAAGCAGGGGGAGTGAGAGAGGGAGAAGCAGGCTTCCCTCTGAGTAGGAAGCCTGATGCAGGTCTCCATCCTGGGACTCCAGGACCGTGACCTGAGCCGAAGGCACACGCTTAATGACTGAGCCACCCAGGCGGCCCTCACTGGTGCATTCTATAAACAGTTAAGGAAGAAGTAATAATAAAGCTAGCTAAACTCTTTTACAAAATAAAGGAGCAGGGAATGGTTAATCTAACCCCAGCTAATCTAATGGGACCCGTGTTACTCTGGTATCAAGACTTGACAGAGCCATTATAAGAAAACTATAGACCAATATTCCAATATCTTTTGTAAATGCTATCTAAAGGCAAACATCCTAACCAAAGTATTAGCAAATGCCATTCAATGAAAATATATTCAGGCCAAATGAGATTTATACTGGACATGTAGGTTTGGTTTAACATTAGAAAATCAATGTAATTCACCAGGTCAAAGAAATGAAGAGTAAGGCCATGAGTAAAGCCATCTCCATAGATACAAAAGAATAAAGGCATTTACACACATACAAAAAAAGACACTTCACAACATCCAACAGCCATTCATAACAAACTGTGCATAAAAGAGAAGTCCTCAAATTGCTAAAGGACACTTGTGTAAAGGAGGGTACAAGAAACAAAAGTACACAGATTGGAAAATAAGTAAAACTGTCTTTATTTACATTTGACCATGATCCTTTTATAGGAAATCCTAAGGAATCTATAAAAGCTACCAGAACTTAGCATGGTCATAGGAGACAAGATCGATATACAAAAATCAGTAGTTTTCTGTATTCTAGCAATCAACACTGGGAAATTGAAATTTAAAATGTGATTTCATGGGGCTCCTGGGTGGTTCCCCATGGTGTCTGACTGTTGATCTCAGGGTTGTGAATTCAAACCCCCATGTTGGGCTCCATGCTGGACATGGAGCCTACTTAAGAAAAAAGTGATTTAATTTATAATAGCATTTAGAAATATGAAATACTTTTAGGATAAATTTAATAAAATATGTATATGTCCAAGACCTGTAAAAAAAAACACAAAACAGTACTGAATGAGTTAAAGAAGATAAAAATAAATGGAGTGATATACCATGTTCATGGATTGGAGGACTTAATATTGTTAAAATGGCAGTTCTCCCCAAACTTATCTGTAGATTCATCACAATCCTGATAAAGCCACAGCAGGCTTTTTTTTCTTCTTCAACTGAAATTGACTGATTCTAAATTCATGTGTTCTGCAAAAGACCTAGAATAGCAAAAGCTATATTAAAAAGAATATAGGTAGAATACTTAAATTATATAATTTCAAGACTCATACTAGTTAAAACTTTATGATATAGAGTAGATTCTAGAGCTATACAGGAATCAAGAGAGTGTGGTACTGTCATGAGGGTAGATACACAGATGAGTGAAACAATTCAGAGTCTAGGGGCACCTGGGTGGGTCAGTCAGTTAAGCTTCTGCCTTCGGCTCGGCTCATGATCCCAGAGTCGTGGGATTTAGCCGCACATTGGGCTCCTTGTCAGTGGGAGCCTGCTTCTCCCTCTGTCTCTGCCTGTTGCTCTGCCTACTTCTGCTCCTTTTCTGTCTTTCTGTCAAATAAGTGAAATCTTATTTTAAAAAATAAAATAAAAAGAATTCAGAGTCCAGAAATGAGCCCATGTTTATATAGTCACATGGATACCAAGGGAAGGAAGGAAAGGGTTTTTTTGTGTTTTCAGCATATGGGCTTGGGATGAGTGAATATCCTAATGGACACAAATTAACACTCTTACACGATTCACAATAATTAAATCAAAATGGATTATAGACATACATGAAAACTATAAAGACTTTCAAAAGAGAACATAGGAGAAAATCTTTGCAGTCTTGAGAAAGGCAAAGATTTCTTAGGGCTAATATAAAAAGCATGGATCATAAAAGAAAAATTGATAGATATGACTTTTCTGAAATTAAAAATCTTTGGTCTTCAAAAGACAATCATTGAAACAACAAAAAGTCAATCCATGGGATAAGAAAAAATATTCCAAATACATACATTGGACAATAGACTTATTTCTGGAATATATAAGGAATCCTTACAATTCAGTAATAAAATGACAAGCCTTTAAAAATGGGCAAAGATCAGGGGCACCTGGGTGATTCAGTCAGTTAAGTGTCTGTGTTTGGCTCAGGTCATGATCTCAAGGTCTTGGGATCGAGCGCCACATTCGTCTCTCTGCTCAGTGGGGAGTCTGCTTATCCCTCTCCCTCCATCTCTCTCTTTGTCTCTCAAATAAATAACTTAAAAAATAACTTTTTATAAAAGGGCAAAGATTTGAGCAGGCACTTCACAAAAGAATATGCAAGAATGGCTTATAAGCCCATGTAAAAATACTTATTATTAGACATCAGGGAAATGCAAATGAAAACTGCAGTGAGATACCACTACATTAGAAAGGATAAAAGTTTAAAGTCTGATAACACCAAGTGTTGATGAGAATGTATAGCAGCTAGGGCTTTCTTATAATATTTCTGGTGGAAATGTGAAAAAGTTTCTTAAGCATATACCTTGGTCATTCCTCTCATGATTATTTCTCAAAGAGAAATGAAAACCTGTGTCTACAAAAAGACTTGTGCATAAATGTTTATAGCAGGTTTATTTGCAATAGCCAAAAACTATAAATAGCCCAAATGTCCATCATCAGGTGAATGGATAAATAAATCCTGGCATGTCCATACAATGGAATACTATTCAAAGAAATCTGTGGGACCACTTATATAAACAACAACGTGGATGAATTTTAAAAGGTGCATGAAAAAAATTCAAAATCTACAAAATACTGCATGAAAGATGCTTACCACAAAGAATCATGTAGGATTTTCTTCTTATAATATTTTAGAGAATAGAAACTAATCTGTAGTGACAGAAAGTAGATCAGTGGCTAACTAGGCTCAGGGTGGAAAGAGGGACTACTGAAAAGGGGCACTCAGAAAATTTTAGGAACGATGAAAGTGTTCTGCATCTTTGTTGAATGGTGGTTTTATGTCACTCATGGCTACAGAGCCCCGGAGATGTGGCTTATCTGAGTTGAGATGCATGAGTCTGTAATAGACACCTAATTGGGAAGATTTTATGCAAAAAAGAGTATGTGAAATACCGTTGCTTGGGGCGGCTCCCTGCAGTGCTGTTGCTTTGGACCTTCTTTGCCCAGACCCCTTGCTTGTAACTGTCCTCACTAAAAATTCAACCAACTTAGAAGAGGCAACTTTTATAATTTTGTTGTGATCGTTTTATTACTTCTAAAATGGTACTCTGTATTCACTGTAGAAAACTTTGGGCACCGTAGGTGAAGGAAACAAAAGCTGCTGAAAACCTTACCTCTGAAAGGCAACCACTGATAAAATTAAATTTTTTTTCATTTTTTAAAAAAAGATTTTATTTATTTATTTGACAGCGAGAAACACAGCGAGAGAGGGAACACAAGCAGGGGGAGTGAGAGAGGGAGAAGCAGGCTTCCTGTGGAGCAGAGAGCCTGATGTGAGGCTTGATACCGGGTCTCCGGGATCATGACCTGAGCCGAAGGCAGGCGCTTAATGACTGAGCCACCCACCCCTAAAATTAATTCTTTTAACATCAACATATTGATATGAATCTATCCCTTCAGTCTTTTTGTATGTTTGCATTTTACAAGAAAACAAACTGGAATCACGTTGTTTGTAATCTTGGTTTATCGTTTCATGAGCTGCTCTCTCTCCATATTCCACTTCTTTTTCTTCTTGGGTTTAAGCCCATGCATGTTCTTTTTCAAGTTGACGTTTTATGTTTCACAATAAACATTTAACTTTTCTCTTCAAAGGTCTATAAGTTTGCTGGGGGGCACCTCCCTCACAAGATGCAGGAGGCCTGCTTTCTTTTCCCCAAGTCCTGTTTCCTGTTAGCCGGTAGCACAAAATATGTCATGAGTCGGACCTCCCTCTGGTACTTGTAATTTCAGATCTTGTGTCACTGTTGGTCCCCCACTCTAGAAGATGCGGGAAGCAAACGTTCCCATCAGGAATGGCGGTTCACTGTGTAGGGCGCGCGGTCGCACGTGCACGTGGATTTGGGGTGAATATGGGTTCACACCCCAGGCCCTGGTCAGCTCAGCTTCTCATCTGGGTGTAGCAGAGCTCATGGGCTGGGAGCCTGAGGATTTCTTTCTGTTTTCTTTTTTTTAATTTTATTTATTTATTTGAAAGAGTGAGTGAAAGAGAGAACATGAGCAGGGGCGGAGGGAGAGGGGAAAAAGCAGACTCCCTGCCAAACAGGGAGCCGATGTGGGACTCGGTCCCAGGACCGTGGGATCATAACCTGAGCCGAAGGCAGACGCTTCACTCACTGAGCCACCAGGCGCCCCATCTCTTTCTTCGGCAGTGGTGTTTTTGCTCTACCTACACACCATCTTATGGTTTAAAAAAAAAATAGTTTCCAACTTATAAAAAACAGGATGTTTCTTATTAAAATTTAGGGTTTAGCTACCGTTGAAAAGGACAAGCCCATGACCTGTCTGTCTTGTACAGAGGCTGGCCCCGGGGCTTTTGGGTGACCTGTGAGCCCTCTGTCACAGCTCTGGTTCAGTGTTGGCCCAGGCCAGAGTGTGGTCTCACAGATCCTGAACGCCGAGCCCCCGAGCAGCTGCCCATGTGAGACTGCAGCCGCCGTGGCTTCGAGGAGGGGCGACTGGCCACTGGGGACCGTGGGCGAGCCTGCTTCAGGCTCTGGTGCCAGGGATTGTAGCTCCGGCTGGAGGAGCCGCCAGGCTGAGCTGGCTCCCCCCCCACCCCCCGGCAGCTCCCCACACTCCCTCTAAGCGCTCAGGCGCTCAAAACCTGCTGCTCCTCAGCCCCCTGTGTTTGCTCAGGAGGGGAGATCAAGATGGGGGGGGGTGGAGAAAACAGCAGCCATCGGCAGAGCACCGGCTCAACAGTAACAAGGGGAAACTTATCTATTGATTTTATTATTTTTTAATTTATGTATGGTCAAGGTAACGGATGTGCCCCAGAAAAGGCGATCATTCCTTAGAAAGCCGGGGCGTGTGGCTTCTCCACCTCCCTGGAGAGTAGCTGGGCAATCCCTTTGTGAGTATAAGGAAGGTTTGTTTATCCTCTGTCAGGGTGAATAACTCTTTATATCAATTTGAGTTTCTCAAAAACACGTGAATGAAAGTCTCCACCTTCATATCTAGGTTGGCTGTTTCTCTAACATCCCTTATCTCTGAGCCCTGCTTGCTTGGATATTCACTTTCTCTGACTCAGGTAGTAAACATAGGATTCATGGAGGCACCTGACAATTACATAAAAAGCTCAATTTTGACTTTGGTGTCGCTCCCTTCATCTCTTTGAACACTTGGAAAGGGGACAGGACGTATTCTGTGTGGTTTGAACGCGGGCAGGTGGCCGCAGGGCCCGTGTGGCGTGTGCATGACGCCAGGAGGAGCCCGCTGACTCTGCAGTGGGAAGGTGTGCCGTCGGGAAGCCAGGCCCCGCCGCCAGTGGGAGACCGGAGGTAGGGCTGTGTCGGGGGAGTCTGGAACCCTGAGTGACACTTCTCAGCCCTGAGCAGTTAGGCTCTTTTCGGAGCTCGGGGGACACATGTGAACGCTCTTCCTCTCTCCTTCCCTCTCGCGCGCCCACAGGCCTGGGACCCAGCCCCGGAGGTTCCCGTCACTGGCCTTGGACGGGCTCTGGGCCCTGGTGCTCTTACAAACTCAGCAAGTGTGAGAACCCACTGGGCCAGCTTAGCTGTCATCTTCCCGTTTCTCCTTGGGCCCACGCTTCTTTGCCCCGGGCACTTTGGTGATAGTGACACAAACAAAATCAGCTCTTCTGGTTTGGGGACGTACAGATTTTTGTTATTTTAGTTTGTGGAACGAGAGGGTAGAGAGGAGCTTTCACCTCCTGCTGCTTCGTGACCCGGCTGGGGTCTGGGGTGCTGTGGAGGGCACCCCTGAGCCCCCTCAGGCTGTGCACAGGAGTGTGACGAGGGCAGGCGGCGCCCCAGCGTCGGGTGCGATGACAGTTTTGGTTTTCTGTCAGCGCCTTGTCACCTCCCAGTAGTAAGTCCCTTCAGCATCACTGCGGAGAGAGCCCATGCTTACCAGGTGCTCCAGGCAGGGCACCCGTCCCAAGTCAGGAAGAAGCTTGCCTTCATGTATCTCCATAAACGGCGTTTCTCCAATAAATCTTGGTGCTGTCGTTGAATTCTAAGTATGTGACACACGTCTGACAGGATGTCTTAGGTTTCACAGACCTTTCTGCCTCGGGGCTGCCAGCGGAAGGGGAGTCCCTCCTGCCGAGCGGGGGTGCCCGCGGCCAGGGCAGCTGAGAGTTGACCTGGTAGAGGGACAGCCACGGCACCTGACTGAGGGGTGGCATTTCCAGAAGGCTCACGGTAGATGAGTGGTCCTGTTGGGGGAAGGCGGGGGGCTGCTGACAGCACCCCGACAGTTTGCATCAAGTGTTTTTAAGACTGCGGGCTGAGATCCTTGCGTGGCTCAAACAAGCATTCCGTGCTCTGCGAATAACAATGCAGGGAATCGCATCACCTGTAGACAAGGGTGAGTTGTTCTTACGAAACTGTGAGTCCTAGTGTGTACAAGACCACACACAGTGCTGCGGAGCACGTTCATCCTTGCCGCACGGGAGACACAGGGACGGGCTCCGCGCCTTCCTTCATCCAGCTGCTCCCAGCTACCAGGCACTCCGCTACGGCTTCTTCTTGTCTTTTCTTTTTTAAAGATAGTATTTATTTATTTGACAGAGAGAGATCACAAGTAGGCAGAGAGGCAGGCAGAGAGAGGAGGAAGCAGGCTCCCTGCTGAGCAGAGAGCCCGACGCGGGCCTCGATCCCAGGACCCTGAGATCACGACCTGAGCCGAAGGCAGAGGCTTTAACCCACTGAGCCACCCAGGCGCCCATGTACAGGTTTTTCTAAGGGTTTGTCACCTCCTACTGAGATGCTTCGGATCCCTTAGAACTCCGAGGGAGAGAGAAATGCCAACAACGAGGATGACTTGTTTGCGGATTTGCCGTGTTCTGTGGAACGTGTTTTTCCTCCTGAGTAATCATGGTGCCCTAGTCAGTCTTCCGTCTGAGGACAAATGCACGGCCAGAGGTTGGGCGCGGTGCCATCCTGTGTCCTGGTGTCCTCATTTCAAGGGCGTTGGATTTAACAGGAAGCAGGGTGGGCAGTCTTGGACGTAGACAGTCACTTCAGGGTTCCGGTGGATTCTATAAGCAAGACGCTGTCTGGCTCATTTCTCAACTGTGAAGTGCACAGTCCGGTCCCTTGATGACGGCGTGGAGAGACACCGGTTTCTGCTCAGGGTCACGGGAGTGACTGCTTAGTATCGAAGTATTTCCGGCAGACGGCTGGTACTGCCTGACTGTAGGATAAGGGTGAAATGTGAAGAAAGATATTTTTTTCCTGGCCATTTTTAAAGGAATGAACTGTTTAAAAGGGAAACTGCTACTTAGAGAAAATAAATTTTTTTCAAAGATTTTATTTTTAGGGGGCGCCTGGATGGTTCAGTCAGTTAAGCCTCTGCCTTTGGCTTGGCTCATGATCCCAGGGTCCTGAGATCCGGTCCTGCATCGGGCTCCCTGCTTGGCAGGCAGTCTGCTTCTCCCTCTGTTCCTCCCCCGCTCTTGCTGTCTCTCTCTCTCCCCCTCTCTCTCTCTCAAAAATAAATAATCCAAAAAAGAAAAAAGATTTTATTTTTAGGTAATCTCAACACCCAACATGAGACTTGAACTCACAACCCTGAGCTGTACTGACTGAGCCAGCTGGCACCCCGAAAACTAATTCTTGACGATCCCTGGTTATTTTCGGAGCTGGGCATTCATGAAACCAAAGGTATTTTGCTTGTCGTCTTCTTACAGAAGTGTAGGAGGAAGTTTTATTTGGGTTTTAGGTGCGTTAATGTGTGTAGTATGGATTACTGTGCAGTACTGTTCGATGTCTTTGATTAAGTGTGGAAAGTGTGCGCTTGAGAGTAACACGCTTCATCTCCGCCGGAGTCCAGGTCCTTCTGGGCCTGAACACGGGCCTTCTTCCCGGGCGGGGTCCTGACGGCTGCAGAAAACCAGCACAGAGTGAAACCCTGGCCACGTCAAGCAGCAGCTGCTGCCTGCCCTGTCGGTCCTCTCGCTGGCTGTCCCTTTATTTCTACGGCTAATCTGGACTTTTGCAGCCAGCAGCTGAGTCTGAACTCCCCGGAGTGAGAGAGTCAAGAACGGAAGACGAGTAAGAAATGCGTCACTAAACCATTCTTGCCCAAGTGCAGTGCAAGCCCATCGCTCACGGCCTGAGGGTGCGCGTGTCACTCAGGCATCCAGGCCCGACACCTGTTCGGGCCCACTGGGGCCCTCCTCAAGCTTCCGTGACTCCAGTAAGGCGATGCTCGTGGCCCTGAGAGCCCCACTCGACCTGTGGCTACAGCTGGTTGTCTTACTGGCCTGAGTGAGCCACCACTGAGAACTTTGAGGTCTAGGAACACTCCCTACCACAAGAAGGGGCTCCCATGAGCAGAGGGCCTTTGTTCTGTCATCGCTGTGTCCCCAATACCTAGAATAGGGCCCCCTTACCATTTGGTGATTTAATAATGGTTTTGAATGAATGAACTGCTCTAGCCGAGATCATGAAGTCATTGACATAAACAAAATATACCTAATAGTTGCTTTGTAATAGAAACAAGCTTCCTGTCTCCTTAACGCTGCTCCGTCTGTGTCATTGTCGTCACTTTGGCTACATCGCTAACCTGTTGTAGTCGCAGTTTTCCATCTTGGAAGCATGGCTGGTAAAGCTCATTTTCCAAGATGGTTGTGGAATGGAGAAGGAATGATTTAAGAGCCTCGCACAGTGCGTGGTCGTCGCCAGCACTGTCCCCTCATGCTGCCCATTTCTTTCAAAAATCTACCAGCAGCTTAGAGTTGTGGGCTGTGCCCAGGACGTTTCCTAGGCATCGAAAGGTGAGAACGCTCTTAGGTAGAAAATTTGACTAGAGGGGCGCCGGGCTGGTTCCATCTGTACAGCGGGCAGCTCTTAAAACCTCAGCATTGTGAGTTTGAGCCCCCCGTTGGGTATGGAGATTACTTAAAAATAAAATCTTAAAAAAAAAAAAAAAGGAAGAGAGAAAGAAAATTCGTTGGAAAATCTCCTAGTGGAAGTGCTGAAGCTCGGCAAGCGTTAATAAAGCGGCATCCTGTCATTTTTGGAAGTCTGTTAGCTCTACGGTAGCCGGCTGGTGTCGTGCACATCGGCCCGTCCAGAAGGAAGCCAGCGCACGTTGGGAGGCCTGGGCTCAGGCAGGGCCTCCCGGGAAGTGGCAGGTTCTCAGAATGGTTTAATCATCTTTCACACAGAGTCACTTGCCACACAAAATAGCCGTTTTCTCAGAAAAAAATGTTAATGCGCTTGAGTTGTTTTTTTGACTTTTTTGTGTATTGGCTCTCTGCCACTTGTGGGTCCCATCCCCCCTGTAACGAGCAGCACCCCTGCGGGGGGGCACCCTCTGCGGAGTGTCTGCACGCCCCCAGTGAGTGGGCGGACAGGAGGCGCGGAGGCCTCTTGCCACCACAAGCTGACACACTCGCCACCTTTAGAAGGCAGGTGCAGTCTTTAGGGAAGATAGGTATTTCAGAATAGTAGCCAGAGAAGAAGGGAGAGGAAGGGAGAAGGGTCACGGGTCCTACTGTAAGGCATTTGCATTTCTGGGAAATCCTGCTGCCGCCACTACGAGTAGCCACCATTAGCCATTAATGTTGGTGTAGGCTTGGGTTTTGAAAAGTTCTGCAAGAACAGGGTCGTGTTGTGGGTACTGTTTGATTTGTGTTGAGTTTCTTCTGGGAGACGTTCTCGAGTATCTCATGATTTAGGGCTCTTCACATTTGGGGGTGATGCACTAAAGTGCTGATTGGAAGGACTGTGGGGTGGGGCCGGAGACGGGGGCTTCACTGTAGGGTGACCGGGTGTAGAGGCCCACAAATACCTCTTTCTGGAGGCTTGTCTTGGGCCCTCGGGTCTTCCCCAGGGTCCCCTCAGGTCTGCGAGACGGCTCTGGGGGTCTGTTCTCAGGACAGAGGAGTCAGTTCAGGGTGTCTGGCTCAGTCGCCCCCCCTTGATTCCAGGGTTCCCTGTGTGCCCCCTTGCTGTGCCGTAGGTGCTCATTCGGGCGTTTCTTGTTAGTGTCTCCTGAGCAGAGTGGGAAGCCCAGGACTTGGGGGCACTGCGTACGGGCCTCCAGCAGGGCACCCTCTTTCCCGTGCGCCCTGCCCTGTGGGCTCCCGTCGCACCCTTGGGTGTATGTGAAGTCCTAGGCTCTCCCTCCGTGTGGTTCTGAACTGAAATCCCTTCTTCCTCACTGTGATTGCCACCGAAGAGCTGAGGGAAGATGAAGCAGAGTAACGAGAGTTGTGCCCAAGGCTCCGAGCTCAGGTCCTGTGTGTACTCGTGCTATCCATTTGTCGTTGGGTCTGGTTTTTTAAAGATTTTATTTATTTGACAGAGAGAAACACAGCCAGAGGGGGAACACAAGCAGGGGGAGTGAGAGAGGGAGAAGCAGGCTTCCCCGCTGAGCAGGGAGCCCGATGTGGGACTCGATCCCGGGACCCGGGATCATGACCTGAGCCGAAGGCAGTCGCTCAACCCACTGAGCCACCCAGGCGCCCCATTGTTGTTTGTTTTTACTTAACAGTGTATTATAAACATTTCCCCACGTCATGAAGTCTTACTCTCTAGCACTTTATTTTTGCCTTTTAAAGACTTTATTTATTTATTTGACAGAGACACAGTGAGAGAGGGAACACAAGCAGGAGGGTGAGAGAGGGAGAAGCAGGCTTCCCGAGCAGGGAGCCGGGATGCAGGGCTCGATCCAAGGACCCTGGGGTCATGACCCGAGCTGAAGGCAGACGCCTGATGACTGAGCCACCCAGGCGCCCCTCTGGGATTTTAGAAAAAGTGTTGTATTTCACTGCGTGGATGATAGACATTAATTTATGTGAGGACATTCTGTTCATTTGTAATTTTTCACCTTAGAGGCAAGACTCCACGGTATCATTCCTAGACATGATTTGCTGGGCCAATTGTCAACAGAGAATTTGAACCAAGTTGCCAGAGGGAGTTTCAGAGAGCTAGAGGAGAGGGGGAGACCGGAGCAGGTGCAGGGGAAGTCCGAGTTACTCGGGGAGACCTTGAAAATGTCTGCGGGGCACTGACTCAGGTGTGAACGGTGCTTGTTCCTGCCTCGCAAGGTGCAGGGAGGCCAGGGTATGAGGGAGCTCTGCTTTTGCACACTTACTCACTTGTTCATCACTTAACCAGACACTGCGCAGCCCCCGCCAGCTAAGCACGGTGGGCACAGGCATGATGCGACTCCTTGGCCCCGAGAGCGTACAGGGTAAGGAGGCAGGGCTGTAAAGAGAGGCTGTGAGACAGAGAAGCTGGGTCTTGGTTTTGTTGTTCAGTATGTTTGGTGATGATGGATGATGATGTAATCTTCCAAACATTCATAAAAGAATAAGAGAACATTTCCCCGCATTTGTTTCAGAGGCTTTTTTTAGGTTTTTATTTTAATTCCATTTAGTTAACATATAGTGTGATATCAGTTTAACACCTGGTGCACCTCAGGAACGTGCCCTTCTTAATCTCCTGACCCCCTCTGTCTTCTGGTAACCCTCAGTCTGGTCTTTATAATTAAGAGTCTGTTTCTTGGTTTGTCTCTCTCTTCCCTTTGCTTCTTTGTTTTGTTTCTTAAATTCCACATATGAGTTAAATCATGCGGTGTTTGTCTTTCTCTGACTGATTTCACTTAGCGTTATACCCTCCAGCTCCATCCACGTCATTGCAAATGGCAAGATTTCATTCTTTTTTGTGGCTTCATGATACTCCTGTGTGTGTGTGTGTGTGTGTGTGTGTGTGTGTGCACTGCCTCTTCTTTATCCATCATCCACTGCTGGACCTTGGGCCGCTCCCATAATTTGGCTACTGTAAATAATGCTGCTATAAACATAGGGGTGCATGTAACCCTTTGAATTTTTTTTTTTTTTTTTTGGTATTCTTTGGGTAAATATTCAGTAGTGCGGTTACTGGATCACAGGGTAGTTCTACTTTGAATTTTTTTGAGAAACCACCATACTGTTTTCCAGAGAAGCTGTAGCAATCTGCATTCCCACCAGCACTGCGCTGTTCCTTTTCCTTCATGTCCTCTCCAAACCTGCTCTTCCTTGTGGTGTTGGTTTAGCCCCAACAGGTGTGAGGCGGTGGCTCCTCGTCCTGCTGATTGGCACTTCCCTGACGGTGAGTGCTAACGACCGTGTATTCATGTGTCTTGGCTGTTTGTCTTCTTTGGCGAAATGTCCGTTCATACCTTCTGCCTATTTTCTAATTGGATTATTTGTTTTTTTCAGTGTTGAGTCTTGTAAGTACTTGATATATTTGGGACACTAACCCTTTGTCAGATATGTCATTCGCAAGTATCTTCTCCCACTCAGTAGTTCGCCTGTTAGTTTAGTTGGTTGTTTCCCTTGCTTTACCAGACGTACCTAGAAAATGTTGCAATGGTTGATGTCAGAGATATTACTGCCTAAGCTTTCTTCCAGGATTTTTATGGTTTCAGGGCTCACATTTAAGTCTTTAATCCATTTTGAATTTATATTTGTATGTTTCTTGCAGAAAGTGGTCCGGTTTCATTCTTTTTTATGTTAGCTGTTCAGTTTTCCCAACACGTTTGGTGAAGAGACTTTTTCCCATTATATATTCTTTCTTGCTTTGTTGAAGGTTAGCTGATCATACAATTGTGGGTTTATTTCTGAGCTCTCTGTTCTGTTCCGTTGATCTGTGGGTCTGTTTCCGTGCCCGTGCCGTACTGTCTTGGCGACTGCAGCTCTAATGGAATTTGATGTAGGGACTGTGGTGCTATTTCAGAGACTTGTACAGAAACACCGTGTTACATACGGGGTGGGCTTCTCTGGGCCCTTCCAGCCTTGATCTGCCCCCGCCTCCCCAGCCACTATTATCCTGGATTCATCTTCTCATTCCTGTGCATACCATAAACAATTCTGTTTTGTAAATTAAAAAAAAAAAGGTCTGTACAGTATGATTTTGCAAGTTACTTTTTTCCTGCAGCATGTTTTTGAGATTTATCCTTGTTGATAGAAGAGGCTCTCATTCATTTTAATTGCTCAGTTGCATTGCATTGTGTAATTTTATCATCATTTACTATCCACTGCCCTGTTGATGGACATTCCGATTGTTTCCAAGTTTTCTTGTACCAACAGAAGCCCAGTGAGCATTCTTCTGTATGTCCTCTTGTGAACAGGGCAGTTTCCCTAGAGTATATACTTAGAAGTAGGATTTCAGGATCACAGGATTTGAGCATCTCTAACTGTCCTAGATATTGTCAGGGTATTCTCCTCTGTGGTTATACGAATTCACACTCCTTCCCTTGGTTTTTCAGGGCAGGTCTCCTGTCCTTGCCAATAGCTGGTGATGTCAGACATTTTAAATATGTCAACCTAAGGGGTGTGAACTAGTTTTTAAAAATGCAGTTCTCGAAGGAGGCAAACCCCAAGCGACTCTTAATTGTAGGGAACAAGCTGAGGGATGCTGGAGGGGAGGTGGGGAGTGGCTGGGGCTACCGGGTGAGGGACATTAAGGCACGTGATGTGATGAGCCCTGGATATTATGTGCACCTGATGAATCACTAAATTCTACCCCTGAAACTAATAATACACTATCTTAACTAAATTGAATTTAGTTCTGGGGGCATCTGGGTGGCTCAGTCAGTTAGCATCCAACTCTTGATTTTGGCTCAGGTCATGATCTCAGGGCTGTGGGATTGAGCCCTGCACTGGGCTGTGTGCTGGGCATGTAGTCTGAGATCCCCCCGCCCCCCGCATGTGCATGCTCGCGCGCTCTCTCTCTCTCTCTCTCTCTCTCAAAAAGAAAATGCAGTTCTGTGTTACTAATGACATCGTACTTTTTGTGACTATTTGAGTTTGCACCACTGATGGCATGAACTTACATGATTACTCATTCTGAGCCTCAGTCTCCTGATTTTCATAACAACGTGAATCCGGCGTTTTGGGGTCCTTGTGAGGATTGGAGACCAGGGGCACCGTGCCTGACTGTTTCTGTCTCAGTCTCACATCTTTCTTCCAGTAGTGCTCACAAGCCTGCCGCCCCGTTGAGGAGCTAACCACTCCGCCGGCACACAGCCAGGGCCTGTGGTGGTCTGCAGCAGGAGCCAGTAACAGCAGTCCCACGAGCTGGGAGGGCCTTCCTGAGAGCCCAGCAGGAGTCCGGGAGAGCCCCTGCATGGGTTCCCACGCCCAGAGCTTGTGGGGTTAGTCAGGTCTGTTGGGCTCACTGATCTCCTCTCTCCCCTCGCACCCTTACAGTCCATTCTTACATGGCAGCCCAAGCAACCCTTTTACTTATTTGTTTTTAAGATTTTATTGATTTACTTGTCAGAGAGATGACGGAGAAAGAGCACAAGCAGGGGAAAGTGGCAGGCGGAAGGGGAGGGAGAAGGAGAAGCAGACTCCCTGCTGAGCAAGGAGCTGGATGTGGGATGGATCCCAGGAGCCTGGGGTCACGACCTGGACTGAAGGCCAAGCCGAACCCACTGAGCCCACCCCCCCCAGTCCTTTTAAGGCAGAAGGCAGAGCGCAGGTCCTGTGCTTTCGTGCGACTGCTGGCCTCCCTCAGGGTGAGAGCCGAAGTCCTTATCCTGGCCTATGTATTGAGCTCCCACCCAGTGCTTTGTTGCCCATTTTCATCCTTTTTTTTTTTTTTCAAAGATTTTATTTATTTGACAGAAACACAGCAAGAGAGGGAACACAAGCAGGGGGAGTGAGAGAGGGAGAAGCAGGCTTCCCGCGGAGCAGGGAGCCCGATGTGGGACTCGATCCCGGGTCTCCAGGATCATGACCTGAGCCGAAGGCAGTCGCCCAACCCACTGAGCCACCCGGGCACCCCCATTTTCATCCTTAAATGAATCTGCAGGATCATGTCCAGCATTTCAAAGGCAGGAAGTGGAGGAGGGACGGAAGAGTGCAGCAGCAGCTGGTGTGGAATCAGTTGGGTCAGGGAGGCGCATGCGTCCTGAGTTTCCGTGTGAGATGTGCTGCTTCCTGGGGCTGCAGTGGGAGGGGCACCCGCTGTCCTGCCTGCTCCGTCCCAGACACCGGGCACCTGCTTGCTCGGGCACCTGCTTGGTCGCTTGCTTGCTTTCTCTCCCTCCCTCCCTCCCTCCCTCCCTCCTTCCTTCCTTCCTTCAAGTTTTTTTATTTATTTGACAGAGAGAAACACAGCCAGAGAGGGAACACAAGCAGGGGGAGTGAGAGAGGGAGAAGCAGGCTTCCCGCCGAGCAGGGAGCCCGATGTGGGACTCGATCCCGGGTCCCCGGGATAATGACCTGAGCCGAAGGCAGTCGCTCAACCAACTGAGCCACCCCGTCCCCGTCACCCCGAGCCTGCTTTTTCTTTAACACTCTCTTACCTGCCTCAGGGCCTTTGTAGTCGCTGTTCTCACTTCCTGCAGAAACCTTCGGCCTCACTCCCTCCCTTCCTTCTGATCTTTGGTCACATGTTCCCGTAATAGAAAGGCCTTCGAACACCCTTTAGAATACAGCAGCCCCGTATCCCTGACGCACACACGCGCCGTCACCCTTATTTGACGTTTTTCCACATCTCTTGTCTCTCTCTGTTATGTTATTACCCAATTTGTGATTTTCCTCAGTTTGGTTCACGTCTGTCTCCCCAGGGCCTAGAAGGGTGCCTGGCACATGATGGGCCCTCAGTAGATATAGTTCCTGAATAAATGACTGCGTCGTGGGCTGTCAGTAAATGTGGCCACAGTCTAGAAACCAAGTACGACTCAGTGACATCAGTGCAGAGGAGGTGTGTACAGGGCACTGCGACACAAGAAGACTGAGAAATCAGTTCTCCTGGGTGCTCGCTGGAGGGGGAGGAGAGGGGCATCAGGGCGTGTGTCACGACGGAGCCGGGGGCTCAAGCTGAGTCTGCAGAAGTGTGCACACACCTGTCAAGCAGGGGCCGGGAGCGGGCTGACGTCCAGCACTGGAAGCAGCGTGAGCGAAGGCCCGAGGACGTGAGGCCATGTGACACGTTTCTGTGATGCATTTCAGAGTGGTGGACCATTGGGCGTGCAGCCCACACGCGGGGTCACAGCTTCCGGGAGAGGGTGGGGGAGAGGGTGGAGGCCAGGGGGGGGGGTCCTGGGGGAGGGGCCTCCAGCCTGAGTTGGGAAGGCCCGGAGGAGAGAAGGCGCACCTGAATTCAGCCTTCACCAGGGTAGGCTGTTCGTGTGTATGTGTGAGAGGTGGTGTGGATGCCTTTTTATTTGGGCTTTATTTTGGAAAATGTCGGAAAAGTGTGAAGAATATAAAATTCACGCCTGATCCTGCCCCACCAAGGCGACACAGTGTTGACATCTCGGGCTGTTCCTTCATTGCATAGTTGTATCTCCTCACCGAAAATGATCGTTCTTCTGCAGTGACAAGGTTTTGTGGGGGATGCGCCTGGCAGGACCGGAGGTCCCGAGGGCTCCTGGTGACGGTTACTGGCGGGGATGGAGGCATTAGAGCCGTGGGCTCTCGGTCCTTTCTACAATTTTCTTTTTGTTGTTTTTCTTTAAGATTTTATTTATTTATTTGACAGAGAGACCCAGCGAGAGAGGGGAGTGAGAGGGAGAAGCAGGCCTCCCGCTGGAGCCTGGGATCATGACCGGAGCTGAAGGCAGATACTTAACGACTGAGCCACCCAGGTGCTAGGTCCTTTTTGTAATTTTAGAGGAAGGCACTTTTTTAAGTCTTCCCCCAAATGCTGAATTACATCAATTTTGGCCTTCTTTTTTTTAAAAAAAGATTTTATTTACTTATTTGACAGAAACACGGCTAGAGAGGGAACACAAGCAGAGCGGGGGAGGGAGAGAGGGAGAAGCAGGCCTCCCGCTGAACAGGGACATAGTTAGAAAATTTTCTTTCTTGATGAGAACTTTTAGGATCTACTCTCGTAGCAGCTTTCAAATATGCAATACAGTAAGTATTAACTTAGTCACCATGCTGTGTATTACATGCCCAGGACTGACTTATTTTATAACTGGAAGTTTATACTTTTTGACCCCTTTACCCATTTCAGCCTCTCCCCACCCTTCACCTCTGGCAGCGGCCTCTCTGTCCTATGTAGCTTGTTTGAGGGGGTTGTTTTGTTTTCTTTAAGCTTCTACAAATAAGTGAGATCACATGGTATTTGTCATCCTCTGGCTCTTTGTTAGTGGCTGGATAATGCTATTCCCCGGTGTGTGTGCATAGACGTCGACGCCGTGTTGCCTTTATCCGTTCCTCTGTCCGCGGGCACTAGCGCTCCCCTCTCTCGGTTGGTGTAGTGATGCTGGAACAGACACAGACATGGGGAGGGAAATACCTTTTTTATACCCCCCTCCCCAGAAATATCTTTTTTAGTTAGTATTTTTATTTCCTTTGGATAAACGCCCAGAAATGGAATTGCTGGGTCATATGGTATTCTTATTTTAAATTTTTTGAGGAAGCTCATACTGCCTTCCACAGAGGCTATATCAACTCCCGTTTCCAGCAACAGTGTGCCAGGGCTCCCCATGCGAGGGCTCCCTGTGCGAGGGCTCCCCGTGCGAGGGCTCCCTGCTCTCGTATTCTTGCCGAACAGTCACAGATTTTTCTAACATAAAATCTACACCAGTGTTTGGCAGTGCTTGTCCTGAGACTTCACTGTCAGCGACACAGAATTCAGAAAAACTTGTAAGTGGTCGTCTCAGCCAAGTGCGAAGCAACGAGTGGACTGTAAGCCTGGATGGAGGAGCCCGGCCGGCTTCGGTGAGCGGGCGCTTCCTCACGCGTCCCGGTTCACGCCCCGGGCTTCCTGCGAAGCCTTCTTAAAGTAAAGGCAAAGCCGAGTTGGAGCGTGAACATTGTCGCAGAGCTTCCGGGCCCTGGGCATGTGAGTTAAAGGCGACCCCCCACTGTGTGTCCACCCCAAAGTCACACTGTAACTGTTTCTGAAAGATACATAAAGACTTAACTAGGGAATTTCAGGTTTCACTACCATGGTTCATAACTGAGATACTTACACATTTAAATCACTTAGACTGTGGTTAATACATTATGTGGTCACCTTTCAAGAGTCCTTATAAAAGTAGCGCATTGTTGTCCTCTTTGAGCCTGTAGCTTTTCTGGATTCTCCCATTTACTTGATGACATTAAAAAAAATAGAACCACAGGGAGAGCTGTGTGCGCCGCACTCAAATGCCCCCTCTGCTTGATGCGAGACGGAGGGCCCAGAACACACAGAAAGACAAAAACAATTACCTATTTTAAAAGCAAAGGAAACAGGCTTCCGGTTCTGTGACTAAAGCGTGGGCTGGTGCTGTCTTCGGGTAGGTGTCTCCCAGACGAGGGCCGAACCTCACAGGCAGCCCGTCTCCCACGTATCGGGTGGACTTCGTTTCAGGAGCCAGGACGGGCTCAGAGCCCAGGAGGAGGGAGCTGTTCGTCCAGAGTCGTGTTTAAGCTCTTCGTGCTTCAGCTCAAGGACTCTAGTCTGTCTGCTGGCCAGCTTGCTGCCCAGGCCTGGCGCAGGCTCGTCCTTCCTAACTCGGGCCCCTCGCGGCACGGACACTTTGGTGGCACACGGTTCTTCGTGGAGCGGAACCAGTCATCCACTTGCCCTCTTCAAGGGTGTATACAGTGGGTGTTGGGGACCAGTAACGGGTGCCAGTGTCTTTGATGAAAGCACGCACATCGTGGGCACAGTTTTCTTTCGCTCACTAATGATCCCTCCATGCCTCGCTCACAGGCCACTGGCCCCATCACTGTCTTGCTATGATTTTTCTTCCTCAGACATCATCGATTGAGGCAAACATTGAATCTTTTCCTTTATGGAGAACTTTTTCCCCTAAAGGTAGAATTCCCATGAAGAGTGTGAATTAAAATTCAAAATTACCTCCCGTCCTCACTCTTCTCACCACTGGGTAACGCTCCTCTAGGCAGCCAAAGACACATGGGCGGTGGCCTTTTGTCTTACCTTCGTCTTACCAATGTCACTGGCAGACATCAGTACAAGTTCAGAGTTCAGTTTGCAGTCCCAAGCTTCCTTCTGGACGCTCGTCCTGACGTCTGACCGTATCTTCGAAGGAAGAAAAGCCACAAAAGAGAGCCTGAGGTTGGTGCGGTCCTGGCCAGTGAGCTCTCCCCAGCACAGGGAGCCCGAGAAGCCGGCTTCGGGTCTCTTAGCATCCGTTCGGTGATCCAGTGATCCCCTCCGTGGAGGTCGGGTTGTGTTCTGTCCTCTTAGCCAGAAACTTTGTTGGTCTGGCTTCAGCTCATTCTTTAAAAGTATGTGCTGTTACTTAGCCAGAGGTTTTCTTTTGTGCTGGGGAAACGTGGGTCTCTACGTACTCGGGAATCCAACCCTCTGTCTGATGGTCACCAGGATCTCCCCCGGATCCTGTCTCCTGTGGGCCCGTCGCTGCCTCCCGTGGACGGCACCGCTCCTGCGCTGCCTGCCGAAGGCTCCTGCTTCCCTGCGCCCAGGGCCCCAGAGGGCTGGCCTGGGTCTCCGTCCCTGTCCCGCGCCGGCGGGGCTGTTCCGGGGACTTGGTAAAAGGGAAGCTCACGGTAAACGCCCCCCCCCCCGGGGCTTTGGGGTGTGTGCTTATTATTATTTATTTTTTTGTTGAATTTTGCCAGACAAACTTTCGAGCACCTGTTCTTCCTCAGAGCAGGGATGTCTTGGTGGGGGGGAAGGTGCTCTGCGCGGGGCCAGAGCAGCTCTGCCTCGTGAGGCTCTTGCTCAATCTCTGTTGGGCTTCGGCTCTCCTCCTTGGATCAGGATGCTGCTGGATTGTTCTCTGGTGCTGCTGGAGCTGGAGGGCTTCCTGCCAGAGCGCAGGGGGCCTGCTCATTGGAGGCTGGGGCCGGGAGGCTCAGTGCAGCGCTGGTTTCCTGAGCCCAGGCTGTGGGCTGTGTGCATGCACGAGTGCATGCCTGTGCACGCATAGGGTTGGGACGCAGGAGTTCCCTCTTAGAGTTCTCTCAGACATGGCCGTGAACAGCTTCTGTGCTGTCGAGGACTCCTTTGCCCAGGGGCGGCTGGCTGGCTCAGCCGGTGGTAGAGCAGGCAGTTCTGGATGTCAGCCTTGTGAGTTTAAGCCCCACACTGGACACAGAGCTTACTTAAGGGAAAAAAAAAAAAGATTTACCCATTCTTTCCTGGAACACTTTAAAGTGGTTTTGTATATTTATTTTTCTATTACTTTCATTACTGAAAAAAAATAGTTTATTTTTCTCAACAAGAGATTGGACCTAAGTCATTGTAACAAGTCATACCCAAGAATTTGGCACTCCTTTAAGAGAACAAAAGCATTTGGAGATACACTAATAATTGTGTAGTCAAATACTAACTCAACCAGATATTTATTGGAGGGCCTACAGAGTTGCCAGATTGTGTAAAAAGGCAGTACTTATGGCTGAATATGCAGCCAAATTATGATAACGTAAAATTTAAGATAAATAGGTAAACATACTTTTTTTTTTCTCAGATTATGTACTGCAGAAAAGGAGTCACTTACCAATTACCTATTGTTGTGTAACAAAGCATCCCGGAATTTTTGGTGGCTGAAAAATAACGATAACTTATTATTTATGATAATCCTCTGAGTTGGCTGGCCTCTCCTGGCTAGTTCTCTGGCTCCATGTGGGGTCTGCTGGGGTTCCTTGTGGCTCATTCCACTAGGAGTTCAGCTGGGGGGTGAGCACCCAAGATGGAATCACCCCGAAGCCGGAGGCGCAGCAGGGCGGTCTGGGACTGCTGAGGTCGGCTGGGTCTCTCTCAGTCGCACAGAGAGCCAGAGAGTGAAGACGGAAGCAGCCAGGCCTCTTGAAGGCGAGGCAAGGTGCAGACCTGCCATAGTTTCACTCGTGGTTCATTCCACTGACTGAAGGACAGGGGTGATGGACCCCACCTTCCTCTGGGAACGGCAGCCTGTGTACGCACAGGGGATGGAGTCGGTGCTCATGGACACAGGCATGCAGGAATAGAAAGCGAGGATCCGGGACCCCCTGAAACATAGGTGTGTAGGAAAACTAAGAGGGAGTGTTGCCGTACTAAGTCTCCATGGCATGTGCATACCCTACCATGACAGTGGCAAAAGTAAAAATCTTCAGCATTTTAGCAAATATCCCTCGATATCATGGTATTTTGGAGGGCCTACCTTGTGAGATCTTGCCCTCTCGTTGGACTCAGCTGCGATCTGAAGAGTTTTGTCATCTGCCCACATGATGGTGCTAGGTAATACAGATAGTTTTTTTTAAAGGGAATATGGCATGTTCATCAATAAATGCTCTTTCTGTATTACTGTCTTTAACAAGGAGAAATCATGGGTATTTCAGTGTAAAATTTAATCAGGCTCTTTACCATGTTCTAATTAAGCCCTTGTTCACGGACATAATTAATTTGTCCATAGTTAAGATACCTTATATTTTGCACATAAGCATTTTTGCGTGTTGTTTATACTATTGAAAGTTGCTTGTTTTGTTCACCGCTGTATAGTTGGTGTTGAGAATAGTAGGAGATGCTCAGTAAGTATTTATTTGTCAAGTAAAAGGGTCATGGCCGTAGTTTTTCTGGCTGTGTTCATGTGTTCTGGGCAACACATTAGTCGTAATTAACATGATCATTCTATCCTTGGTACTTAAGCCCTTCCAACTCCTGTCCCAGCCCTTCTCTCTAAGGGGCTGATTTATTATACCTAATGCTGATAACCTCTTTGTGCAAATTGATTTTTAAAATATTTTTAAAACATTATTTTAAATTAGCCTGGCAGAGACACCTGGCCGGGCTCAGTCAGTAGAGCATGAGACTCTTCATCTCTCAGGACCATGAGTTCAAGCCCGGTAAAGATTACTTAAAAAAAAAAAAAAAAATAGCCTGAGACTAAATTCAAAGAAGTAAAATTATTCAATCAGGCGATAAGCAAACTTTATAACTATTGATACTTAATAACAAACATTCATCTTAAAGGAGTGTGATGGTTTATATTGCCATCAAAAGTCTAGGACTGTTGAAGAGTTTCACCTACCCATTTACTGGTTTTCTTCTATTTCGGTGTTAATAGTGATTATAAAATACTATATTATTACTGTTTCTTTGATCTTTGGCAAGGTATATGGCTCTGCTAACATTAGAAAAATGCTTCCTTACCAGGAAGGGTTGGGGGAAGGACCTCGGTAGGAAATTCCTTCTCTCATACATAATAACTCTTCACTGAATTTCAATTACTCTCAGTCCTGCGTGGATGCCGTAAGATAATCAAGCTTTATAGAGTGTGCGAACCCAGCTTTTGTCTTCTTATCCGTTATGAGTCAGAAGTCTTGGGCGCATGACTAGGTTTGCTTCAGCTCTGCCCTATGGGACCTGTGCGCAGGGGAGAAAATGCACCCATTTCAGGGTAACCAGGTCAGGAGAGCAAAGGCAGGTGAGGGACATCCCTGGCCAGACCACAGCCTTTTCCCCAGGCTCGGGGCAGAGTTGGCACCGAGAGCCCACGCGCCTGGGGCCAGGGAGCAGCGTGACCGATTGCTGGTCCTCCTCGTGCCGGTTGGTGGGCTTCCTGCCATTTGTGGGTGGTGGGGCCGGCCGGCAGGGCTCTGTCGCTGGACAAGGCTGCGGGGGGAGCTCGCTGAGGGGCAGGATCTGGACTGGGAGGAGGGGATTGGCCCTGCAGCGGGGGCCTGGCTGGTCCCGGTGGGCGCTCTGGAGTTGGGGTGAGAAGCAGCCCGGGATTCTCCCAGAGCGGCGGAAGGGCAGTTTGGCCCCACGCCCCCACCTCATCGGCTTGGCCATTTTGTTAAACCACCTCATTGCAGCCCCTTTCGTAGTAGATGAGATATGGGGAAATCCCTCCCATCTTCCAGAATTGTTTTTGGCTGGAACCAGTGTTAAGTTCTCAACAGTTTACTGATAACATGTAAAAGGAGAAATCTCTTGGGAGACAACCTAAGGTGGAAGGCTCTTGCCTTCTGCACATCTAGCATCTTTTACCCACTCTAGTCTAGGCAAAGCCGAGGAAAAAAATGCTTGGCTGGATGTGAGACAGGAAGGAAATCTCAAAGTCGCGACGCTTGCTTCCCCCCC
>PITA01017537.1:0-43031 GCA_004023965.1 Spilogale gracilis | reverse complement strand
TTTTTTTTTTTTTAAAGATTTTATTTATTTGACAGCGAGAAACACAGCGAGAGAGGGAACACAAGTAGGGGGAGTGAGAGAGGGAGAAGCAGGCTTCCCGCCGAGCAGGGAGCCCGATGTGGGACTCGATCCCGGGTCTCCGGGATCATGACCTGAGCCGAAGGCAGTCGCTTAACCAACTGAGCCACCCAGGCGTCCCGAGTATAGTGATTTTTTAAAAAAGAATTTATTTCTTTATTTGACAGAGAGAAATGCAACTAGAGAGGGAACACAAGCAGGGGGAGTGAGAGAGGGAAAAGCATACTTCCTGCCAAGCAGGGAGCCTGATGTGGGGTTTGATCCTGGGACTCCGGGATCATGACCTGAGCGGAAGGCAGATGCTTAACAACCGAGGGCCCAGGCGCCCCCTGAGTATAGCAATATTGACATAATTTCTGTGTTTTGAAGGATTGAACAAAAGAGTAAATGACATTTACACTGTTGGGAGCTAGAACTCTTACTAGGGGAAGGAAATACAAATGTGGAATGGGGACGGCAAGGAAGGACTTTGTGGGGGCAGAATGGAATTGGAGGAATCAGTTAAAACTCATGATTTCATATTTCCTAGATCTACCCACTGAAAGAATTTAAAGCTGCCATAGCAGGGACACCTGGGTAGCTGTCAGTTAAGCATCTGTCTTCGGCTCAGGTCACAGTCTTGGGCTCTTGGGATTGAGCCCCATGTCTGGCTCCCTGCTCAGCAGAGAGTCTGCTTCTCCCTTTGCCCCTCCATCTGCTTGTGCTCTTCCTCTCTTAGATAAAAGAAATCTTTAAAAAAAAAAAAAGTCCCTCATAGCAATGAACACACCTATTACCCAGATTCTGGTTTCTAAAGAAATTATGAAGGATATTTGTGCTCCTTGGGAAAATGGCTAACTCAATAAATGGGCAGAGAAGTTACAAAATAAATATGGAACACCTTGTGTCAGAAAGTAAAAAAGTATCTTAAAAATATGGAGCCATATGCCAATATGCAGAGGTTTGCTTGAAAGAGCTCTCATTTGAAAATCTAGGAAATTTTGAGGTCAAAATTAATAAGAAGTGGTGCCTGGGGCTCAGTCGGCTAAGCGTCCAACTCTTGATTTTGGCTTAGGTCATGATCTATGGGTTGTGAGATTGAGCTCTGTGTCGGGCTCCATGCTGGGTGTGGAGCCTGGTTGAGATTCTCTCTCTCCCTCTCTGTTTGCCCCTTCCCCACCCCTTTAAAAAATGTTTAAAATTTTTTTTAAAAAGAAAAAAACTGGAGAAACCAAACATTTTCAACAAGTAATCAAGATGAACATTACCAATGAAGGGTAAACAGCCATCATGTGCTTCTGGGTGTGATGCCCCAGGAAAGACACAATATCATTTGTGAAGTAAATAAGTCAGAAAGAGTTATCTTCATTTTATCACGAGGCTACATCTGAAAAATCCACACTGAGGGACAATCTTCACAACAGCAGCCTGGTATTTTTCAAAATTCTTTTTTTTTCTCCAAATTCTTAATGATATGAAAAACAAGAAACACCTGAAGATCTGCTCCTGATTTAAGGAAAATCAAGACATGACCCCCTAAAGGCATGCATGAGCCCACACCAGATCCTAAGCCAGGGGAAAACAATAGTGATACAGGACATTGTAGGACAATTGCTAACTCTGGAATATGATCTGTAGATACAGTTTTTGCATCAATGTTAAATTTTCTCAAGAATTGGTGGAAGAAGAGAAATCCTTGAGTGATAGGCCCATTTATTATGCCTTTTCCTCCATATATTGTAGAACCCAAGTTCAGTGAGAATATTAAATATTCATTTTTCCCTCTTCATCACTATCTAGTCTTTGTGATAAAGCCCGGTATGGCCAACATTTCACATTCCCTTATCACTACCCCTCAACTAATTGAGGATTCGCTTCATTCTTCCTGCATATGCCGGGGAGAGAGTGATGATGTCAGGCTCTTAGCAGTCTGAAGCCTGTCTGAACCCAGCTCCATGGAGACTCCTTCATGGAGATCCAGGTCCTGATTGTATTTGTGGGAACTGAAGCTGTATTGAATTGAACACACAACCTAATTAGCAGATTTTGAACCTTAGAAACCTTCATTATGTTATCATCCCACATTATCTTTTGAAGCTCAAAAAAAAAGTAGCTCTGTTCATTAATTTATTGCAATAAGTGCATCATCTCTGCCTTTGAATACTCTGAGGCTAATGATATGCCCAAAGGTGTGATGCTGAGAATGACTCATAATAGTTTTTCTTCTAGGGAGATTACTCTGTATGCATACACATGCCAGCATGAATGAATTTTTCTGTACCTGTGTGACTACCTCTTTCAGTAGTGTGTGTGTGTGTGTGTGTGTGTGTGTGTGTGTACATATGCACTATGCACACTGGTGCTTATACGTGTAGGTTCATGCCTCTGTGCTGGTGTGTGGACACCACTGTATGGATAAATGCCTCTGAATTGCTATGCTTCTGTGTGTACACAAATGCAACTTACACACTGCTGAGCATAGAGTAGATAGACAATGCATCTGTTAATGATCTCTCAGTTGCAAGTGGTATTAAACCAAACAAAGGTTTGATTCAAGCCAAAAGGAAATGTATTGGCTCATTGAACTGAATTGCCCATGGCTTGCTTTAAATTCCCACTTGGGAAAGGTGAAAGTGGCGAACCACATCCAGAGTGGCTGCTTCTCAGCACCCAGGGAAGCTGCTGAGCAGGAATGCCCTGGAGTCCCTGACCTGGGGTCCTCCCTCTGGCCAGCTTAGCCGGGGCTTCCACTGAGCTCTCCTCAAGGCACTCTCCTTTTTTGGGTTTTAGTCTGTTTGCTTCAGGGCAATTCCTGGGGCAAAAAAAATAGGTCCAAAAATCTTATCAAGTCACAGTATTTGACCCAGAAACTGATCTGGGAATTTTTTTTCCCCCAGCAGCAGGTGTCTCTCCATCCCCTCCCCCTCAGGTTGTATTCTGTGTCTTGATAGTCAAAGGCCAATTTAAAACAATGGCCACCCAGGGCATCAAACTTCAAGCCCTAATTCAATCTCCTGCCATATTTCTTGAGTCACTGCCTTTGCCCACATTAAGTGTAGATTGGGGGGAAAAAAGTCTGTTTTTCAGGTGACTGGGTGGCTCAGAGGGTTAAGCCTCTGCCCTCGGCTCAGGTCGTGATCTCAGGGTCCTGGGATCGAGGCCCACATCGGGCTCTCTGCTCAGCAAGAAACCTGCTTCCTCCTCTCTCTCTGCCTACTTCTGATCTCTCTGTCAAATAAATAAATAAAATCTTTAAATAAATCTGTTTTTCCACTATCGTAAGATTCTGAAATATCCTGGTATTCATTTATCTTAGATTTTAGGCCACAGGTAGGATTTTTTAGCAAGACTGTATTGTCATTCTCTCTTTGTCTCTCTTTTTTATTGTTTTTAATATTGTGTTTATTGATTCATATGCAGTTGTAAGAAATAATACAGATATGCCTCAGACACTTTTCCCATTTCACCCCATGGTAACATTTTGCAAAATTAGAGTATAATATCATAACCGAGATATTGACATTAATACAGTCTACCAATCTTTTCAGATTGACCCCATTTTACTTGTGATTATTTGTGGTGTGTGTGTGTGTGAGAGAGAGAGAGGGAGAAATGCTCAGCATCTTACACTATTGAAGAAATGCAAATTAAAGCAAAATATCCCCACACACCTGTTGCATGACCAAATTCATAACCGTGACAACACAAAATTCTGGTAAGGATGTGAAGCAATGGGAACTCTTACTGAACAATATAGACCGGATATCACATTCTATTGGCATCAACATTTTACCCCTGCAGGTGAGGTGTGACAACTTTTCTTCCATGTAGGTCCCTTTGCCTTTCCCACTTTTAAATAGCATTGTCCTGGAGTGCTTGTGTGGCTCAGTCAGTTAAGTGTGTGACTCTTGAGTTCAGCCCAGGTCATGATCTCAGGGTCATGAGATCGAACCCTGAGTCTGGTTCTGCGCTCCGCATGTAGTGTACTTGAGATTCTCTCTCTCTCTGTCCCTCTCCCACTCCTCTCTCCAAAAGAAATTTAAAAAAATAAATAAATTCAGGGGCTCCTGGGTGGCTCAGTTGGTTGAGCAACTGCTTCGGCTCAGGTCATGATCCCGGTGACCCGGGATCGAGTCCCACATCGGGCTCCCTGCTCGGCGGGAAGCCTGCTTCTCCCTCTCTCACTCCCCCTGCTTGTGTTCCCTCTCTGGCTATGCTTCTCTCTGTCAAATTAAAAAAAAAAAATACTGAAAAATAAAAAAAATTAATAAATTTAAAATAAATGAATGAATGAATAAATAAATATTATTGCTTTGAATATTCGTATTAGAATTTTTGTTCAATCATTAGTTATGATTTATAAAACTCATGAGAAGAAAGTCCCTTGTGTGTACTCATATTTCTACTCCTCTTGCAGGTGACAGTTCTTCCTTTCAGCACTTGAAAAATAGTATGTGTCTTCCTTCTGACCTCCATGGCTTCATATGAGAAATTATTGTCCTGATTACTGTTGCTCAGTAAATAATGCATCATTTCTCTCTGACTGCATTCAAGATTTTGGATGCATTTTGAAAACTAAAAATTTTGTCTTTACTTTTCAGAAGTTTAATTTCACTGTATCTTGGCATTAATATGGGGGGGGGAGATTTATCCTGTTTGTGATTTGCTCAGCTTCTTGAATCTGTTTGTTTCTATTTTTGCCACATTTGGGGAGTTCAGTTATCGCTTCTTTGACTACCCTTCATCCTCATTCTCTTTTCCTCTCTTCTGGAACTCCAATCATGTGAATTGTGGTTCTTTTGTAATGTCATACAGGTCCCTGAGGCTCTGTGTTGTTGTGTTGTGTTGTGTTGTCTTTTTCAGTCAGTTTCCTTTCTGCTGTTCAGATTGGGAGAATTCTATCTATCTGTCCTCATGTTCATGGATTCTATTCTTCATCACCTCTCTGCTACTGTAGAGCCTAGCAATAATGTTTTGTGGCTGTTTTTGTTGTTTAATATCCAATATTATATTTTTCAGTTTTCAATTTTCATTTGGCTGCTTTCTATAAATTCCACTTCTTTTCTCAAGTTTTCTCTTTTTTCATTTGTTTCAAGAGAATTTGAAATTGATTGTCAAGTCATTTTTATTTAACTGCTTTAAAATTTTTGTCATAAAATTCCAATGTCTGATTCATCTCCGAGGTGGTATCAGTTCATTGTCTTTCTCATTCAAGTTGTGATTATTCTTAATTCTAGGTATGATGAGTGATTTTCTATTGTATTCTAGACACTGTGTCAATTATGTTAGGTGACTCTGTATCCTATTTAAATCTTTTAATTTTATTACTGTGCTTAGATTAAGCATGTAGGTAAATCCTGATCCACTTTCTGGGTCTGTGCTTCCAAGGATAATGTAATTCTCATAGTATTTTCAGTGTCGTTTTTGTCTGGTTGGTTTATGTGAGGCTATTAGGGTTCCCACTGGTCCCTGTTGGTGCTGCCTGAAGTGGTAGAAAAATTTCACCAAGCTGGACCACTAAGTATCTTCTGGTGTAAAAGGAGAGTCTCCAGTGTGTTGGCATGAAGAGGCTTCCTGACTAGGCAATTGTTTTAGTAGGTTCACCCTACCCATGTGATCCTAGTTCTCCCACTGTCTCTGGGTATGGAAAAGGAATCTCAGGCTCTTAGGGTCTGGGCAGGAAAGGGGAGTCTCAGGCTTACCAGGCAATCACTCTTCTTTTGGGTAGGTCTTTCTTCCTGGTTCTACCCATCCATTTTGATGTCCGTGGGCAGGGGAAGAAATTCTCAAGCCCAGCTAGGAAGAACTCTAAATCTATCCCTTCAGCTGGTGGTGTCCATCTCACTTTACATTGTCAGTCTTGGAAGGAAGCAGCCTATGTGGGATGCCTTTTGTTGCTAGACTGGAGGTCAGGAAATTCTGGGCTTCCTTTTTTCTGTCTGGTAGAGATATAAGGAATCTTGGCCCTGTGTTTGTTTGTTTTGTTTTCCTCCAGTGCTGAGACCGTAAACTAGTTTGCCTTTTGCTTGCCACCTTTAAGAGACATCCTTTTGGTTTCCTCTGACATTGTTTACATGGCTTCTGCTCATGTTTATTAAGGAGGAACAGAATCTAAGCTATCTTGTCCAGGTGTCATTCTCTTCATCAGTAGGCCAGTTTTAATCTTAGTTGGTTTCTTTCCTAAAGAGCTTTGCTGAGGGTCACAAGAAATAGCTAGGAGACTCTAACATCATGAAAAGTGTTGCATATTTCCCAGAACATAAAGGAGACTTCTCTGCCTTTCATCCAGCTCAGTCAGTTCTACAATTTTTAGTCAGTCACTTGCAACATCTTACTTCCTGTATCAATTTCTATATTCTTTAAAACTATGACAATAGGCAAGATAAACTAACTGAAACTTAAAAAGAATATTAGTATAAAAAGAGGGGTTACTCACAGAATTGGGAGGAAAGGAAGTAGCAGGAAATAATCCGGTTTGATAGATCAGAAACAAACAACCCCAGAAGTCTTACTAGTAGAAACTTCTTGAGAGTTTCATCAGCCTTGCCACCGAAATGAATGGACAGGAAACTTTTCTTTTTCCTATCCTTGGGTAATACTATTAAGACTCAAATCACCAGAAAAAAAGGTCCTTTCCCCACATTTGTCACAGACCCATCCCTTGGCCAAAAGAAGGGAGTGCTCTTTGATTGACAGCATGTCCAAGACAGCACATGATGAAAGACAGTTCTCTAAAAGAATTTCATGGGGATCTATCCTCTCATACTCGCTAACTAGCTCTCTAATTTATAGTCTTGTCTTGGTCTATACTATCCCTGCTCTAAATCTTGCCTTTATATTTTCTTACCTAAAATAACAGTTTTGAACTAATCATTCTTGTCAAGATTTCTTATGTTCCGAGTGATAGAAATCCATCTCAAACTAGCACAAGCAAAGAAAAGGCATTAACTTGCATAACTAGAGAGTTCAAAGGAAAACCTCAGCCATGCTAGATCTAGGGCTTCAAAAGAAGTGACTAGGACCCAGACTCTCCTTCTCCCCAGTTCTCACCCTTCCTTGACTCTTCTTCAAGTGTAGGGTAAGGTTTTGGCCCCTTATCACAGTTTCTCATCACAAGAGCTTCATGACTTAGTACTTCTCCTGCCTCATCTCCTGCATATGTGCCTTTGACTTTAGATACTAGCAACTCAAACTCCCTGTATTCCCCCACAAACTCCAAGCCTTGAACCCTTGGCTTGAAGCTGGAAAAATTCCCTTTCCTCTGGGTACCTGGGTGGCTCAGTCATTAAGCGCCTGCCTTCAGCTCAAGTCATGATCCCCCAGTCCCGGGATTGAGCCCCACATCAGGCTCCCTGCTCAATGGGAAGCCTGCTTCTCCCTCTCTCACTCCCCCTGCTTGTGTTCCCTCTCTAGCTGTGTTTCTTTCTGTCAAATAAATAAATAAAATATTTTTTAAAAATTCCCTTTCCTCAATGCACTTTTGTTAAATTATTAGTTACTCTGCATGCAATTTACACAATGTCTTAATCTGTCCTTATGTATTATTCTAAGAATACAAAAACAATAATAGTTAACCTGTAAGTACCTCTGGTGCCAGACTGTCAAGATTTAAATTCCAGCCCCACAACTACTAACTACCTGACCTTAGGCACATAAAATAACCTCTTTGTACCTCATGTTCTTCACCCCTAAAATTGAAACAATAATATTATCTATCTCATGGAGTTGTTTTAAGTGTTTAATTGAATTATTCCCTGTGAAGTGTTTAGAACCGTGCCTAGTACCTAGAAAGTATTCAGTAAATATTAATTATTCTTATTGCTATTTTTGATACCACTTATGTGCTGAGCATTTGAAACTATCTCGTGTAATCCTTGTAACAATCCTGTATCATTATCCACATTGTAGATATTAGGAAATGGAGGTCTGAGATTAAATAACTTCCCAAGGTCACAGAGCTAGTAAATGATAGAGTCGAAAATGGTGCATATCTGCCCTGGGACTCCCTCATGACCATTGGCATCTCAGTGCTAATACCAAGAAGGGTAATACTAGATATGTTCAGAGAAAGAGAATTACCTAAATGAAACTTCCTCAGTCTGAGGAAGATGTAGGAAACTACATCTTACTTGTGAATGGTCTCTACACATATGGGCTTTTCTTGGTGCCTCTGAGTGTGCCTTCTAACTAATATACTTTGAGGTCCACTTTACCAATTCTGCCTGAGTGGCGAAAGCATAAACCATCCATCTCTTCCCCAGCCTCAGGGATAAAGGATGAGTGTGTTTTAAATACAACTGTTTTAAGTTAGCCAATTCCTGGGTAAATCACCTCTACAGACCCCCTATTACTTTCTCAAGAAAGCAACAGCTTTAAGAAACCAGTACTAAGGACTGTTTTTCTTAAAACAGTTTCATAATGCAGGCCTCTTTGTTGGGAATCCTTATTTGTGGACACTGTATGAATTTTAACAATCCCCTGACCCTCAAAATCCCTTGATCCCATGGGATGCCTTATGGGCCCACAAAGGGGTACATACACAGTATGTGTATTATAACTATGGATAGTTATAATAGAATAAAAGATGATTCAGTTAGGTATTTGGTGCCCTGGTATAATAAGTAGTCAAGTTTTTCACTTACGTACTTCCTGCCATGGTATAAGAAGTAGCTAAATTTTTCACTTTCTACTTTCTATTACACAGTCATTTGAGGTCAAACTATACTGTGGAGACTTGCTTGCCCAAGATTACACCCTTGATCACACAGAAGGGAACCATTGGTAAACTGGTCACAGATGGCTTCAAGGAGAGCCAATCACCAAAATCCCAGGGTGCGAGGTAAAAACTTTGGCTCTAGCAAACATTTAAATTACCTGTCATTTCTGAGGCCTCATTCCTCTTGTCGGGGCCCTCTAAGTGGGAGTTCATTAGATAATCCCTAAGGCACCTTTCCAGCCAACAATCTACTCATACAGAACTCACAACTTTGTGTCAATCAACACAGAAAATCAAAACACAAGGCAAAGGAAGGTCAAAGATTCAGAGGTTCCTGCCATACCTACATTTGTGTGTTAAGAGACATAGAAAAATAGGAACTGTGCTTCAGAAATGAGAATAAGCCCTTCCTGTCTTCTACAGGTGGGTCATTTAATTTTTATTTTATTTATGTCTATTTATTTATTTATTTATTTATTTATTTATTTATTTATTGTTTTATTTAATTTGTTTGTTGCAGTGAAAGTTTTGCCCATAGTTGTAACACTTTCTCTTTTGGGCCACACAGGAGAATTATTATCTTGCAGAAGGTGATTGGATTCTAGAAATGAGGCCACAGGATGTATAAACAACAACAACAACAACAACAAGATCATGGCTCTATGTGAAATATCTGCTTTGCATATGCCATCTTATTATCATCTCTGATGATTTTTCTTTTTATTGCCTTGTGTCTAGACAAAACAAAACTGCTGGAGTTTATGAAATGATTTCCAATCCCAAAGTCCTTCTGTGTGTGTTACCGCCCAGAGGAGATACTTTCCACAGTAACAATTTAGGCACAGAGAGATCTGGTACCAGTGCAAACACAAGTAAGCACTTGTATGGCTGCTGAAGTGTATCATGTGCTGGCAACACAAAGAGCAATAAGCCCAGGGCCTCAAATGCTGCTGTGGACTGAACACTTCTGGATTCACCTCCTCATCCCCATGGAATATTCTTTTGCTTAGCCGGTACCATGTTCTCAGACACTCCCCAATCCTAATGGACCTAAAGAGCTTAGAGGAAGGATGATAGATGTGATGTCAATCTATTAATTTAGCAATGCTTCAAGACGGAAGCAAGAGTGATTAATTCTTACACTTCAGAAATTATTCCCCTTGGGTATGGGAACAAACCTAGAGATGCCATTGGAAGAGTAAAGCATGAATAAGGGTAAAAAATCTCAGTCACTTAGGATTGTGTATCATTGAAATTTACATGGCACTGAAGCTTTTTAAAGGTTCTGCAATCATTTTGATTAGTAGCCCAAGACACATAGCCCCAAAGGAGTAGTTGTGAACAAGAATAAAAACTAAAGTCATGGTCTAGGGCTATGCACTTAAGCTGTTCATCTGTCAGAGAATATTTCAACCATTCCAGGGGGCATTGCCTGGGTCCTTACCATGTTCACACACCTAGACCAGGCTCTGTCATGGAGAGTCCAACATGATTCTTAGCTCCAAGAAGCTTATAAATGAGCAGGGAATTTAGAATATGCATATAAATAATTATGATTCAAAGGAAAATGATGTAATCACAGAGAGTTCTTATGGGAGAGAGATTACTTCAACTGGAAGGAGACTTGAAGCTCTATTCATTCATCTACTTAACATCCATTGAGGCCTATTTATTGGGCTCAGCTCTCTGCTGAAAAAGAGTCACACCCAAATGAGGGAGAGAGAGAGAACAGCAGGAATACTTCTGGTTTTACAGTGATGGAAGCAAACATGAAATACCCTGGCTTGACTTCCTTTCCTTCCTTCAGGGTCACATTTTCCTACTGCCTTGGGATTTGCTCCTGGAAATGATTTTTAAAAATTGGCTTTCATATGAATTCTTGCCTCAGGGTTTGCTTTGGGAAACTTAACCTAAGTGGGGAACACAACAAAATTTTCAGAACGAAAAAGATGGAATGTGAGAGCAAGGCAGCACATGGTGGTGGGGAGGCCTTGGGACTGGGGATGAGGAGACAGCATCTCATAGCTCACTGATACAAGACCTCCTATTTCTGGCCTTAGTGATCACACACAAAACTTTGAATTGGTTCAGAGGAACTATATAGTTAAATACTAGGTAAAATTTCATTTGGAAAAAATATTCTTTGGTTAGGGCAAATAGATATTCTTGAAAGACCATATTATACAAACACAGACACAGGTCTCAGCAATGCACATGTTAAATTTCTCACTTTGATATCAATTCTTATAGCATCCTCCACCTAGCTGGCCTTGACAAAAAGAGCCATATCTATATTTTCAGGGGGAAAAAAAAGCTACCTGGATTTCAAAACCTTTCTCTGTCTAAAATAGGGACTTTAGTCATGCCAATACTTCTCCATTTCCCCTCTGGGCTCAATGAAGGAGCATGGGTTTTTAATATCAGTTTTTCTGGGTGGTAAGGAGGCAGTTGAAAGGGTTGACTAATAGCCATAAAACAAAAATTGCCTTCCCTGGGCAGCTTCCACTGCAGGAAAAGCATAATGGAAAATATCTTTAATCTTAGAAATTTTAAAAAAGAAACTGGTAAATCTTTTAGAGAAGACTTAAAAACCCTGTTGTGATGTTTCTGTTACACAATCTTTCAATTTCCCTGGTTTGTCAGATGAATCATTCCCCTTTCCCTGTTTTTCTCTGCTGGACTTTGGACTTAAAGAATTCCCTGCATAACTATTCCCTACAAGTCAGTCCAGGAAAATTTTCCTAGATACTTCCCAGAGAAATAGCTAGCCTTGTCTCATATATCCACTCGCTGGATCTTTCCAACAGTCCTGAGATACAGACCTGATCATCAGCCTTACTGGATCACACTGTGCTCTCTGAGTCCTCCCAGGTTGTGTAGATTTCAGGGCCAGTAGCAGCAGAGAGCTTACCAACAACCCCTGCTTACTGACCAGTAGACCCTGAAATTAAATCTTGCTGTCATTGACCTAGAAATTCAGTCTTCCCAAGATGAACCATTGATCACCAGTTATAACTCAACTGAGTTTTGCCTTGGTTTCCTCAAATCACTGGTCCCCACATCCTGTGTCTTTGAGAGGCCCCAGGAGTCTGTAAAGCTCTTACCACGTCCATTTATAGACGCTCCTGCCAAGACCCTACAATCTCTGGATCCTGCCTCTCCCTCTGACCGGGAGCAGCACCCTCCTGCTGCTGGATTTTCCTTTACTCTTCTCCACCTTTCTATCTTGCTCCATCCCCTGTCTGAGCTTAGTGTGGATATTGGACCCTTGAATGTGGACCACAGCCTGCCCAAATGCGAAGTTCCTGCAGCACGCAAGTTTGCTCAGACTCCGACCCATTCAATCCTAGGCTTTTCCCCTCAGTACAGTCCTTGTGGCTGTGATCCAAGTCTACTCAGGAATGCAACATCGTTTCAGTTATCCTACAAGTAACTTTTTACTGTGTGGCCAGGCAATCTAGGGTGACTATGTATTAGTGACAATGATAACGATTAAAATAGCTGCAGTTTAGCAGATAGTTACTCTGTGCCAGCTTCTGTTCCAGGTACAGATATTGTCCCATTTGACAGATTAAGAACTGAGGTTTAGAGATCTAATGACCTGTTCCAGTATCATGAACAATAAATGACAGAATCAAAACTGAATCCAGACATCTAATTTCAATATCTGTCCTTTTTTTCACTTATACCATAAAATGTATCAATCCTGATTATTTAGAAGAACATTTTTGAGCCTTATAGTTCTTTCTTTTCTCTAGTGATGAATAGCAATTACATAAGTCATTCACTTCTGCAGATGAAAAGGAAAAGTAGACCGGGCCATCGATGAATTTACTGTAATCCTTGCCCTCAAAGGCTATGCAGTTGGCAGTGAGATAGTATTAATGCTGAAAATAAAACCATATTTGTTTGGGAAGTTCTTTAGTGCTCTTAGAACTAAAATACCATGTTTCCAATGCAGCATGTTTATCTTTAGTATAGTGCTTTAAAAATAAATATATATGAGCATTGATTAAAAATAGACCTTAAGGGCACCTGGGTGGCTCAGTGAGTTAAAGCCTCTGCCTTTGGCTCAGGTCATGATCTCAGGGTCCTGGGATCAAGGCCCGTGCGGGGCTCGCTGCTCAGCAGGGAGCCTGCTTCCCCCTCTCTCTCTGCCTGCCTCTCTGCCGACTTGTGATCTCTCTCTGTCAAAAAAATAAATAAAATATTTTAAAAAATAGACCTTAACCAGTGAAGGGCATGGTTAAAAAAAACTCTCTAAGGGTACATTTCTGCTTATACTAGATAAATTAGATCATCCAAGGTAGCAGAGTTTTATTTGGTCATTTTCCAGGAATATTAATGAACCCTCTGATCACCTGAAAGAGTTCCTTTTCTTCATTCAGGATGAGCACTACACTTTCAAAGAACAAATTATACTTATACTATGGTCCTTTCATGGGGTACTGTTATTATAGGTCTAAATGAATTAAATCTAATCCTCTGTTTCGATCATATCATGCCCCTTCTCAAAAAATATCCAGGGGTCGTCCATTTTCTGCAGAAATTCAAAGATTCTGTCATCCTAGTTTTTTCCCAATAAGACCACCAACTGACCTTTCTAAACTTCTTCTCCACTTCAGGCACCCTAGATCACAGCTCTTCTCTACACATAATATAGATTTTTCCTACCTTTGCTTATACTTTCTTAACCAGGCTATCCTTTGCCTACTCTTTACCCTCCTTATATATGAAAAACAGATCTGTCCTTCAAGGTACAGCTCAAATTCCTTTTTTTCATGATGTTCCAGCCACATAATCTGTCTAGCTCTGAAGCCCCTATGGTATTTGACTTACCTTTTTCTTATAGCACAAGTCATGTGCTACCTTATATTTACTTTTTGATATACACACATCCTCTCTTTCCTATTAACTCTTTGATTCTGGACATCAAGATTCATTTATTTATCAAACATTTTGTAGACATCTGCCTTGTTACTATTATTTATAGGAGACATAGACACCAGTATATCTTGATATTAGATCATCAGATAGGAGAATGAGACTTGAAAAAAACAAGTTCCTTGTATAAGTCCTGACTAGTGGGTATCACTCAAATGCTATAGATGGCACTCATCATTCACAGACCTCTTTACTTCTAGAGAGCTGACATTCCTCCTCTGGTAATGAGAGTCACTTCTCTTAATGACATCCTTGTGGAAAGTTTTGGCTCCAGTCAGTAGCCATCTTTGGATCGCAACCCAACTACTAGTTTTAAAGGGTGATTCAACCACTAGCCCCAAGCAGAAATGCCAATGTCACCGTGCCCTTCTCCAATTCAAAAGAGTGGGCGTCATAGAATTCCAGTGCCATTCCAATGCCGAAATTGAGGTGGTGAATGGCATGCTTTCAACATACACAAGCCAGTCCCCAGAGTCAGTTGTCACCCAAAAAATTTCAATAGGCGAAGCAGAGGATTGACTTGGGTGACTGTCTACTTCTTAGTAAATCAACAAATTGTTCTTTCATCTGGGGTGAAAATATGAAAAATAAAGAGAGCACTTAATGTCACAGAAGGTCAAATCCCATAAAGGGCCTGTGTGATGCATCGCCCAACCTTGTCATTTTAACAGATGGAAAAACTGAGGCTCAGAAAGAAATTGTTTGCACCAGGTCCCGAAGAAAGCCAGTGGAACCGTTGAGAGCCTCTTGAAACCCGCCACCCCTAATTCCTAGTCTTGGGTCTTTGTAGCACCCCTTCTGTGCCCTTTTTAATCCCTCTCTGTGTTTTCTCCTCAAAAACAGAACCTTATTTTCATAAAAACTCAGACATCATTGGGTACTCTGTGCTTCCAAATTACCGTTTCTCTTAGTTTGGATTGAGTCTCTATATGTTCTTTCCTCTGTTTTCTGACCGGGACCTATTTAATCTTGACCTTAGAAGCCAGGTGAAAGTAGAAAGACCTTAGAGTTAGTATGTACCACAGCAGCACTCTCTTTTGCTTTACAAAATATTTGCAGAATAAACAATGGGTGAACAGTATGTTCAGTGTTTCCAGCCACAAGGGGCGGTGGGAAGCAGGTCTGCTCTGGCTTGTCTCAGCTGCCCCGGTTGTGTAGGTCTTTGGGCCGAGACCAGAGTTCTAGTACCAGTCCTGCCAGTGAGTGCCCACGTATCTCACACAAGTAACTCTCCCTCTCCCTGCACATCAGTTTCTTTCCTCTATAAAATGAAGTTCCTCCCAGCCTTAGCCAATTATGCATTGTGATATGATGCTTTATCTAAATGCCTAAAGAAATTATTTCATTTTCCATTATTGCATACTTTTCTTCAAGCAAGACTGAGTTCCTTTTCATCAGGGGTCTTCAATGTGCCCCCACGGAACTGAGCTATAGTATAAAGAAGCTGTCAGATGTCCGGACACAAGGACGAACTCTACTACCTGCTGGCCCAGTGATTTACATAACCTCCCTGGGACTCTACTTCCTTCTGCATACACATAAGGTAATACCTTCCTCTTAGCTCCTTGTTCAAGCTTCATTTTTCTTTATTGAAAATCTATAATAAACCAGAGTTGGTGTGAGATTTCTGAGACAAGAGCTATCTAGCAATCTATAAATTATGAAACATGGAAAATATTACCAAGATTTTCATTCATCTCTGACTTAGAGTGTTCTGCTTGTCTTGCAGACATGGATAACTCAAAGGGGGATAAAAAATATCCTATGCTAAGATAGTAGAAAAATAAATGATACCAAAAAGTGGGGAATTGACAAAGAAATTAATTTATTCTTGGTAGGTCAAAAAATACATTAAAGTTGTCATTATGGGGGAAAGTCTTCTTCCTTTGACTTTCTTTTCTTTTCTTTTTTTTTTACCAATCATCTTTTATTGGATATTAATTCTGAATTAGGATATGAAAGGACTCAAGGGTGCCAGTCAAAGGTCATGGTCAGGAATGCCATGCGTGCCTCCACATTGGGCCCTCTTCAGTGGTACCTGCTTCGGGGCTCCTGTTTGAGTTTCTTGTAACAACATAAGTAGTTGAAAACCACAAAAGCTGCAAACCATAGAAATCCCAGCAAGGCCCCCTTTCTTCACATTGACGTACTTGTAATACAGGCAGTCTTTGAAATGCACCAGCAAGGCCCTTAGGGGTGAAATCCTGCATCAGCATCCAGCTGGGCTTCTCTCCTAGTTTCACATCCATGAGCTTCTTCTCCTTCACTGTAGGACTGACACCATCTTGGAGTCCTAGGTGTTTTCCGCTCCACCAGACTGTGCAAGCTTCCTTTGACTTTCTGATACTTATTTTATGACTTGAGGGTTGTTTTTTGTTTTGTTTTGTTTTGTTTTCTCCAATTCCAAAAGATGAGAGATATTAGCTTTGTAATGCTTAGGGCTTCTTAAGGACTTAACTAGCCCTGATGTCCCACAGATAATGTGATTCACTTTATGAGGCAGCCCACTAATTCAGAAATAGATCTCTAAGGTTAATATTAATTGAAGCTGATTTTTATATCAAGATCCAAATCATTAGACTTGAGATTTGCGTCCACTTTTATATCTGACATTCAGCACCCTGAGAAAATAAACAGACCTGTAGCAACAGGGACAAATGATTCAGTGTGTGAATCGAAGGGCTTTCTTTGCACAGGGTTGTTGCCTGGTCCTTTCCCCATTTCAAAGGCTATGTGAGAGTGAATTCAGGAGAAGAGATCACACCATCCTCTGCCACCAGAGGGCCTCATAACCAGGTAACAGGATAGAAAATTGCAGGCATCTGAGTGAATGACTCAGACTAGGAAGCATCCACCTCCCCACTTGAATGTGGCAGTTGAAGCCTTGCCCCGTGTGTGGCTTGGGTTTTCTCCCTAATTAATAACAGTAGTAGCCGCCAGATATTGGATGCTACATGACATGTATCTTACCTAATCCTAACAATAGTCCTGTGAAGTGGGTAATAATTGCTCCCCCCTTTTACAGATAAAGTCAAACTGAAACTGATAATGGTTAAGCAGTATACCCAAACCACACAGCCAGAAAGGGACTGAATTAGGAATTGAACCTCAGACTCTCTGATTTCAGAGTTCAAATCCATAGCCACAATGTTGTATTTTTCCTGGATAACAGGAGCATCAACATTTTGGACCCTGCGGTGAGGTTAGGAAAGGTAAGGACCATCCTAAGTGAGAATCCAGCTTGTAAAATGAACCAATTTCTAGGGGGTAGGTGGGCTTCTCCTTAACAAAGAGAGAGGAATGGAGAAGAGAGAATGGAAGACCGAAGAAGTAGAGGAGACTACTGCTACCCTAAAATGGCTGTGTTGGTCTGTACTTCTAGCATTCCTTGAGCAAAGAAGTCCCAGCTCTAGCTGTAGCTGTTGCCAGTCTAAAACTATGACAAGTCTGGGGAAGCCTGTAGATGAGTGTCCTGGGAAATAAGTCAGTCTAAGAAATAGCGCCCAAAGCCCAGATAGAGATGCCTGCAACTGCCTCTGAGCTGGAGAGGAGGAATGGTACTGGTGATCATCAATGTCTTCCCTTACACTCATCACCTTGTTCAGTCCCTAGGGACCTGGGCTCAAATCCCAGGGAAAGAAGATTGCACACGAGACCTGAATTGGGTGTTTTTGCCCGTTGTATCCATGAGGCTTTGGCGTAAGGGGTGACACCACTGTGAGACCAGTGGTAGAGAAAATGGCATAAAATGTGGGAGACACTGCATATCTGTGATGATGTCCCATCATGCAGACACCAGCAACAGAAGCACCAGCATCAGTGCTGGCAGAAACTGTGGCAGGCAGGCACACAGTGCTCTTAATGATAGACGTAATGGCATTTTGATTCCATTGGTAGATGTCAAGAGCCTTACCCACAGAAGGAAACAAAGCGATGTTCCAAGTGGGATTAAGAGACCAAGAGAGAACCTCAAGAAAACCCTTGGTTTAACTCCCCGGGCACCATTCATGAGGCTCACCAGTGATAGAGCAGAGATGAAACTACCAGGGAAACAGGCACTTTGGCAACCAAGGCTGAAGAGGTGTATTTGTGCATCTCTTGGTATACCACTGGGGACACCTGAAAATAACTGGGGGGATGGTTAGAGAGGGGCAGAGATCTAATACTTTACTGTTTCCTTAAGTGTTGAGAGGAATATTAAAGTCTATTTAATTTTCACTAAAATTAATTTATCTTCATTAAAATTCATTTTATTCATCCACCACAGCTTGGACCTCCTAGAGAAGACAAGATTGATAAAGAACATGATCTCTCACTTCATGAGGGAAGTGAGATCCAAGCATTATAACCTGACCCCTAAGTAGCAGGGAGGTGGGTTTTCTGTCATAATCTCTATCAAGAGGGGCTTACACAGCTTTCCTGAGGATGGGATGATGTGTCCTAAAGTAATGGATCTTGAGTTTAAACTTATTAGGGAATGGATATGTGTAGAGAGAATTCCATAGTGAGCTAGTATTGTGTCACTTGACTTCTTGGAAACTTTCAGCTCTAGTGTTCTGTGGTTCTAAGAAAAATTTAAAAACCAGAAAGGAATCTATCTGAGAATGATCTCCTTTCCAAGGTGCCATCTGGTTGGGATAAAATTCACCTATTTTCCTGGTTTTCTGGAAATGACAGGAAGGCAAGTGAACATTCTCTCATAATAACCTGGTGTTCAAAACTAGAGTTCCACTAAAACTGGAAAGACTTTTGGCTCTTGGTACATGTTTTCACAGCCATAATCATGTATGAAGTTGTTTTCCTTTCGCTGTGCAAAAGGAAAGAGTAGACAGGGTCTCCAACTTGTATGAAGCCTCCAAATGTCTGTACTCAATGATGTCATGGATTTCTCTTTTATTGTGCTGTCACTGAAATCTATATACTATCATTTCCCCCTTGAGTTAAGAATTGCCCTCCCCCTGCAATCACATCCACTTTTTAAATGTTTCATTGAATTCCTAACACTTTCAATGTATTTAACTTCCTAAACACTGTTCTTAATAGGCCACTGACAAATTTAGAGAGTGCCATGGAAAGGTCATTTCTGAGTCTGACAATGCCCTGGTACTGAGGTGGAATGGGGGCAATCACTGCTTCCTACTTAACAAAAATTCACAGAGAATACAAGCCTGTAGACCCAGAAAGCCAGCTCTAGCTTTCTGATGATCTGTTTCTCTCTGAATGTTTTCTTTTCCTTTTTTTTTTCAAGATTTCGTTTATTTATTTGACAGAAAAAAACACAACTAGAGAGGGAACACAAGCAGGGGGAGCGAGAGAGGGAGAAGCAGGTTTCCCACTGAGCAAGGAACCCTATACGGGGCTCGATCCCGGGACTCCAGGATCATGACTTGAGCCTAAGGCAGATGCTTAAACAACTGAGCCACCCAGGCAGCCCTCTCTGAATGTTTTCATTGAGCAACATCTCCCTACCCAAACTCTCATGCTCTGACTAACCTTGTATATGTCATTTATGACCCTATGTTTCATTACATCCACAAGAGGAATTTCTGGGTTGCGGGATACATATATATTCAATTGCCTGACAGATTGCAATCCAGAATGGTTCACCAGTTTACACTCCCCCCAGCAGTGCATGAGGATTCTCCCTTCACCACATCTGTGCCAACAATGTTACCATCTGACTTTCTAATTTTTATCAGTCTGATGGGTGTAAGATGAGTCTCATTATGGTTTTAATTTATATCCCTCTAACTGCTTGTGATGTTGGGGATCTCTTCATGAGCATGTAGGTAATTTGGGTTTCCCCTTCTGGGAATCGCCTATTCGTATTCTGTGTTAATTCATCTTTTTTTCTTGTTGACTTGCAGAAATTGCCTAATTATTCTAGATATTAATCCCTTGTCAGTTTTAAATGTTGTAATTATCTTCTCCCAGTCTGTCTCCCATCTGTTATCTTTATCTACAGTGTCCTTCATTGAGCAGAAATTCTTAATTTTTATGTAGCTAAATCCATTTCCAATTTAGTTTGGACTTTTTTGGGCACTGCTCAAGAAATCATTTCCCATTCCAAAATCACCAAGGTGTTTTTCAACAATTTTCTAATAGTTTATAATCTAATTGTATACTTAGATGTTTAATACATTCAAAATTTTATCAGTTTCCATTTTTCTCCCTTTGCTAAGCCACTTAAACCATACTATATGTTTTTTTAAAAACTCTGTCTTGGGGTGCCGTGGTGGCTCAGTTGTTAAGCGTCTGCCTTTGGCTCAGGTCATGATCCCGGACTCTGGGGTTCAAACCCCATATCAGGCTTCCTGCTTGGGGGGAAGCCTTCTTCTCCCTTTCTCACTCCCCCTGCTTGTGTTCCCTCTCTAGCTGTGTTTCTCTCTGTCAAATAAATAAATAAAATCTTTAAATAAATAGATGATAGATAGATAGATAGATGATAGATAGATAGATAGATAGATAGATAGATAGATAGATAAAAATCTGTCTTTCCTCCACTGGTTTATTATGACAATCTATTATATTTAAGGACATCATAACATTTATAACCCAAACTGAGAGAAATTTGAAAGTAAAGCTGTTATAATTATAATTTTGCTAGACCAACAACCATAAAGTTGAGGCTTTCCCAGACAAATTCAAATAGTTGCCTTAATTTTATGCATGGGGCACTGAGTGTGGTGCATAAACAATGAATCTTGGAACACCAAAAAAAAATAAAATAAATTATTATAAAAAATAGTTACCTTAATTTTATACCATATTTTATATGGGACTATTGATGGCCCTTTAATCTGTTATATTATTCTGTTTGTTTGTTATAAGGCACATTGTTTTCTTTTGTAATTATGTGGTAATATATAGTATACCAAATATTCCCTTTTGCTCTTCTATTCCAAAATTGTCATTTACTTATGGACTTTTGCTTTTCAAAACATATTTTAGACTCATTATTTCAAGTTCCTTTGCAGATGTTCTGATTAGAATTCTATGTACTATTTATTTAATTGGGGAAATTTTGACATCTTTAAAATGTTAACTTGTCCAGTCCATGAACATGGTTTATCTCTATATTTATTCAGATCTTCTGGTAAACATTTTAGTAGAAATATTAATTTCTCCAAAATCATCTTGTATGACTTTTATTAGGTTAATGTATTTATATTTTGAAGTTTTATTGGTCTACTGTGAAGTGACAAATATATTTTATTATTCCTGGTGAGAATTCTTTTGGTTGTTATAAGGTCATCTTTCATCCGAAGCTGGGTTCTACACCAAACAGTGTAAAAGATTATGTTAGTTTTCATAAATGGATATGTCTTCTGAAAATTTTTTCCCTTCTAACATTTATTCTTTATTGTGTTTCTTATTTTATAAAATTGGTTATATTTTCTAGTGTTAAAGTAAACCAGTGGTGGTGACAAAAAGCTTTCTTGTCTTTTATGAAACATACCTAAAGTTTCTTCCTTAAATAAGATGTTTGCTGGAAATTTTTCATATATAGACTTTAGCTAGTTAATCAGATTTTCTTCTATATCTAACTTTGTAAACAATTATATTATAAGGGGTTCCTGGGTGGCTCAGTCTGTTAAGCATCTGCCTTTGATCCAGATCATGATTTCAAGGTCCTGGGATCCAGCCCCACATCGGGCTCCCTGCTCAGCAATAGAGTCTGCTTTTCCCTTTCCCACCACTGCTTGTGTTCTCTCTCACAGGCTCTCTCTCCCTCTCTCTCAAATAAATAAATAAGATACTTTTAAAAATTGCATTATAAGTAGGAATTGAATTTTATTGAATAATTTTCTATCTATTGAATTAAGCACGTGATTTATTTCCTTATAAATCAACATTTTTTTAAAAGTAATGTAATTTGTTGGGGCACCTTGGTGGCTCAGTCAGTTAAGCATCTGACTCTTGATTTCAGCTCAGGTCATGATCTCAAGGTCCTGAGATGGAGCACTGGGATAGGCTATGCACTCTGAGAATTGAGGATTCTCTCCCTCCCCCTCTGCCCCCCACATTTGCTCATGCGCTCTCTCTCTCTCTCTCTCTCTCTCTCTCTCTCTCTTGCTAATAAATCTTTTTTTTAAAAAGTAATGTTGTAATTTGTGATCTAATAATCACTCTAGGATTTTCACATTTATGTTTATAAATAAAATTGGGCTATAATTTTCTTTACAGATAACATTTTTATATACTCAAAAAAATCAATATTAAGCTAGACTCAGTAAATGATTTAATGATTTAGGCAACTCAGCTTCTTTTATTCTTTCACTGTCTAAGACAATTTGTAAAAGAAGATTACTTATTTGTTATTTTTTTAAGAAATCACTTACAAATTATTTGGGCCTGAGATTTTGGTAAAGGGTAGAGGTTGAAATGAGGACTTTTCAATAATTATTTTAGTTTCTATTATGTTTTTCAAAATTATTTTTTTAATTTTCTTAAGATTTTTTTTTTTTTATTTTATGTATTTGATGAGAGAAACACAGCTAGAGAGGGAACACAAGCAGAGGGAGTGAGTGAGGGAGAAGCAGGCTTCCTGCTGAGCAGGGAGCCCAATGCTGGGCTTGATCCTGGGCCTCTGGGATCATGACCTGAGCTGAAGGCAGATGCTTAATGACTGAGGCACCCAGGTGTCCCGATTTTCTTTGAATTTTAAATTTCCTATTTCTTCTGCTAATTATGGTCTAAAAAATTATTTTTATCTATTCCACCTCGGTTTATTGGTTAATAGATCTTTCATAATATTTGTTGTTTTTGTAATATCCATTATACCCATAATTATGTAATTATAAATCACACCTATGATTATATATCATTCATTACATCTATAGTAATAGCTTTTATTTTTCATTCTGTATTTTGTGAATACTCATCTTTTTTCTTTTCTTTATCAGTTTTACCAGTATTACTAGTTATCTATATATCTTATCATTCTGAAGAATACAAATTTATTTGTTTATACTCAACTATGTATTATTGTTCTTTATTTCATTCATTTTATCTCCTCTTTTTGATTTCCTTCTTCCTCATTGTTTTGGATAATGTTATGTTATTGCTGTTTTTCTTCTTTAGTGGAAACCTTCTTTAATTTTTATTCCTACGGATGTATTTTAAACACCAAATTTTAATGTAAATACTGTTGTTCACATTTATTTATAGCTCTGATTCCTTTTACCTGTTTGAACAGTTTTTAAAGGACCCCAGCTCCAGGAATTAATTTACCTTTATTCCATCAATGTTTTGTCAGTTGTCACTTTATGCATTTTGAACATACATTGGCATCTTGTTACATATTCTTGATCTGTTGTTCATGCTATCAGTTTATTACACCTATCTTTTCTCCTGATCGTAGTTTCCCACTTCTAATTTGTTCAACTTTGAAATTGCTATACTGACTTGTTTTCAGATCATGTCTAATATCCTTTGTATGTCTTTATTTTTAATCTTTCTGTGTCTGCTATACTGACTTTAAAAAAAAATGTAACTTTTATCTATCACATAAAGGTGGATCTTGAAATCTGAAAAGAGTCTGTTTGGGGCTGGTGACTATAATTCATTTATATTTACTATAATTACTACATTGTTAGAACTTACTACTTCCAAATAGTTTTTTGGTTTTTGTTTACAAAATTTGTCTAATTATTTTCCTCCCAGTATACCTTTAGTTGGATAGATCAATTTTTCTGGTTGCTCAAAAATTAGGCATTCTATTTTTAATAACCTGGGGTTAGTCTTAAAATATCAAGATATATAACTCTATTTAAAAAACAAGAATTTCGGGGTTCCTGGGTGGCTTATTCGTTAAGCATGATCCCTGGGATTGAGCCCCACATCTGGCTTCCTACTTGGAGAGAAACCTGCTTCTCCCTCTCTCACTCCCCCTGCTTGTGTTCCTCTCCAGCTGTGTTGCTCTCTGTCAAATAAATAAAATCCTAAAGAAAACAAACAAACAAGCATTTAAAAAATGAATCAATATCTATGTATTTTCTTTAACTGGGCAGGAACTTTAACATGTTCTCATGTACCTTTTATGTCCCTCTTATGTCCCTCTGCACTTCCCCACATCTTGTTGGTATCTTTGGTAAAATAGAGCATAGATTATTCATACCTTTTTTTATTTTATTAAGAGGCGTAATGACTTTAATAAGTTACTTGCTTAGTTGTCTCCAATATCCATTATCCCTTTTTTCTATAGTGATAGAGCCCTCTGGCTTTTAGTTCAGCACACAGTCACCCAAAATCAAGGCCACGTTTCCCAGACTCCTTTGCCACATGACCATATAATAAAGTTCTGGGCAAAGGTATGTGAGAGAAGATGTGTCCAATTTCTAGAACACATACTTAAAAAGTAAGGACATGACCTTTCTTTTCCTCTTCCTTCAACGACCTATTTAATATATATATGTAATTGTAAGACATTTTGACCATCAATGAAAGAAACACTCTTAAGTAATAAATTTAACAAGATATAAACAGCCAGAATTTCTTGGCAACTTGTAGCAGTAAGACTCTCTCACCAATTCTGGACCACCTACGTCTTAAGTGCTACCTGGGAGAGATAACTCACTCTTGTATATTGTTTTCTATGACTCCTGTAACTAATGATCACAACCTTAGTGGCTTCAATAAATCTATTACGGTTCAGTTTTAGAGCTCAGAAGTTCTAAATTCAAGGTTACGACAGCACTGTATTCCTTCTGGAAGTCCCAGGGATAGATCTGTTTACCTACTTTCTTCAGCATCTAGAAGTCACCTCCTTTCTTTGGGCCATGGCCCCTTTCTTGCATCACTCCAATCACTCCTTCTCTCATCATGTTCTTCTTATAAGGATCCTTATAATTACATTGCATGCAGATAATTCATGATCCTCTCCTTATCTTAACATCTGTAACTTAATCAAATCTGCAAACTCTCTGTTACTATGTAAGGTAACATATTCATGAGTTCTAAGATTTAGCTGGGGACATCTTTGGAAGGGTTATTATTCAATCCCAACATCTTATTTAAATGACTGTTACTTTGGTCAGTTTTACACATAGCTAGACCTAAATTCAAATATTACCGTATTTCACAAACTCTATTAGTTTCTTATAATTAGTGCTTACTTTTATTGTTTTTATTGCTTCTATTCTTATTGGGGCACTGCTTTCAAGGGTACTTCCAAAGAAGTTCTTTGGGAAACTTTTTTTAATATGTCATTATATACTCTCTGCCTCCCCACCTTCTTAAACAAGGACTGCCTGAAATTTCCTCTCTTGGTCTCAATCACCCCTCCACAGAGCCAATCATCATTGGTATTATTAGAGAAATCTGTCTCGTATATATTTATATTTCAAGGACCTAAAATAGTATCTAGAACACAGTATTAACTCAATAGAAGTTTGCTGAAAGAAGCACTGAATTCATCTTTATGTGACAGTACAACAAAAAGGGGAAAGTCAACAACATAAACAATATGACAAAAAAGACATTAGAGAAAATTTTCATCTGCCATTCAGTCTTTCATGTCTTGACTTCCAGATATATCCATGTCTTTATATAAAATGGGCTTGATAAAAATGTATAAACATACATAGTATCAACCGTGTGTCTATCAAGTATATGTGTATACACATATATACACAAGTATATACACATATTCTGTGAGGTAGATAGGAATTCTCTTTTCAACTTGACAGGATGTTCAGTGTCCCTTTTTACTTTTGAGTGATTGTTTTCTTCAGCAGCTGGTGGTACGTGCTGGCATTGATGACAAGATCCCTCTAATGTTATGGTTAGAGGCACAAACAATGGAGTCACACAATCTGGGTTTCAGGTCCTGACTGTTTTTGTACAAGTTGTATGATCTTAAACAAATTACTCAACATTTCTGTGCCTTAGTTTCCTCATCTGTAAAATGAGATGGTAATAAAAATCTAATTCATAGGATTGAGGACTGGATTAAATGAGGCTTTATGTGAAATATAAGAAATAGCACAGAAAATCATAGGGGAAGGGAAGGAAAACTGAATGTAAAGAAATTAGAGAGGAAGACAAACTTATAAGAGACTCTTAACTGTAAGAAACAAACAGAAGGGGTGCCTGGGTGTCAGTGGGTTAAGCCTCTGCCTTTGGCTCAGGTCATGATCTCAGGGTCCTGGGATCGAGGCCCGCATCGGGCTCTCTGCTCAGCAGGGAGCCTGCTTCCTCCTCTCTCTGCCTGCCTCTCTGTCTATTTGTGATCTCTCTTTCTGTCAAATAAATAAATAAAATCTTTAAAAAAAAAAGAAAAAGAAAAAGAAACAAACTGAGGGTTGCTGGAGGGGATGAGGTGGTGGAGGGATGGGGTAATTAGGTGATGGGCATTAAGGAAGGCATGTGATGTGATAGGCACTGGACGTTATATGTCACTGATGAATTATTGAACTCTACATCTGAAACTAATGACGTACTATCTGTTAGCTAATTGAATTTAAATTTTAAAAATGTATAAATAAATAAATAAACATAAAGTACTTACATAGTTTCTAGCAAAAAGTTCTGTACATGCTAGCTCTTTTTTTAATGAAGCCTTCAATCAAGATTAAATTAATGAATTAAATCTTCTTATACTTTATTGTAAATTTTTTATGAGCAGCAGCAAAATGAAATCTACCTCATCCCAAGAGAGATGGTCATAGATGGTGATCAGCCATTAAGTCTTCTACATGCTTCTAGAAGTTGTCCAGCTCACTCCAGGGGGTGGAGTAGAGTGGGGTGGGGTAAAGGTAGGATTGCAGTAACATTTCCAGCTCCTTGACTTCCTCTCCTGCAAAAGGATTGCTGGTAAATAATCTTTAGTAAATTTAATTGGGAATAACTATTGGAAGAAGGAGAGACTGCATTTGGCTTAACACAAAGCCAGATTATCCAACCCAGATATATTAGGACTATTAAAAAAAAAGAAAAACTGATATGTTAATTCTGAGTTCAGTGACTATTCAAAACTTAGGTAAGAAAGGCATATAAATGACACCTCACAGATGATGCTGCCAGATAGAGGATGCCCAGTTACTTAAGAATTTAAATTTACTTGGGTTTTAATTTGAATCTGAATTTAAATTTAACTGTATGTTCACTTTGCTTTGTTTTGTTTTTGCTTTTGTGTTGAGCTAATCTATGCTATTAAGAGACCCTAATCATCTCACCAAATTCCCTCATTTTATGGTAGGTAAACTGTGAATTAGATGATGAAATAAAATCTCTTACATCTAGTGACTGAGATCCCAGACTTAAACCCCAGGCCTCCTGACTTATTTTCTTAAACGGAGCACTGAGAATGTCAAGAGTATTCAGGTTAAAAAAAAAAAAAAAAAAAAAAGTGAAAGGGAAGGAACATCTCTGGTTTCTACCTCTTGACCCAGTTACATAAAAATACCTTTCTTAAATGTGCAATCCAGCTTTCAAGCCACTTTTGAGGCCCTATTGGACCACATTATCTTTTTGTTGTTGTTCCTAAAATCATTAACCCATTAATTAAGATTGCGTGGGTTTGCTCTGGAAAAGCTGATTGAATTGCTGTTGTCTGTTCTACAATAAATGACAGCACAAAGGCAGGTTGGCATTAATTGCGTGAAAGCCCTATTCATCTCTATTGATGTTTGTTTTATAACATCAACATTTTATACTGTTTATTCCCTGCTCTTTTTATCAGAAGCAGCAGCATCATAAAACATTGCACCTCTAAACGAACTACATTTCCACATGTCTGTTTTCAGCTATGGAAGTCACATTTCACACATAAACTGATTCTCTTTTTTCCTCATTGAACAAATCTGAATTTCAATAAAAAGGTATTATTTTCTCTGGCTAACTTTGCACAGGAAAGTGGACATTATCATTTTAACAATTTCAGGGTAGAAAAACAGGCTCTATTTTCATTGAACCCCTTCCCAAACTGTTCAATTTACCTAAATTCTCACATCCAACCCATTAAATAACTTTGTTTTTCCACTGAAAACACTTACTCAGTTCCTTCTTCAATAGGAAATGCATAATGATTAAGAACAGGGAGTTTAAATTAGTTTACCTTCCCCTCCATTCCAAGACACTCAATGTCTTCCTTAAAATGCTTATCATAAGCAGCATTACCAGCAAGTTATTGATGCATGTGTCTGCCTTGTTTGCTGCAATGAGGATTCCCTGTGGGCAGGGGCTATGTTGAACCTCACAAGTATAGTAATAATTTATTACTACATATATTTAGCACATCTCTGTTTGCTAAGACAAATGATAACGGTAGCTACCATTCTTGAGCTTACCACTCTTCAGGCAGTGTGCATGTCACCTTACCTTCAGTGCCTCCCTGTTGGTTGCAGCCCTCTCAGAAATTCCTGGGTGAAACCAGGCCCCATACACAGAGGGCCTGGAGAGACCAACGAAAGAGGCAGAACACTCCAGGTTGCTGGGTTTTTTGTTTGTTTGTTTTGTTTTTAGTTTTATTTATTTATTTTTTAAATTATATTATTTTATTTTTTCAGTGTTCCAAGATTCATTGTTTATGCCGCACACCCAGTGCTCCATGCAATAGGTGCCTTCAATACCCACCACCAGGCTCACACATTCCCCTACCCTCTCCCTTCCAAGACCCTCAGTTTGTTTCTAAGTCCAAAGTCTTTCATGTTTCATCTCCCTCCCAATTTTAACAAACAAAGAATCTTACATATAAAGCTAGAGTTTGGGGCAGAAGCAAGATGAGTGGATCACCACATTCACCCACCAAATTTTAAAAGTTTATATAGACGTGTCAATGGGGAACCATCATGTATATCATGCCGTTGTTTCCAATAAACTATTACTATGACTGTGGAGTAGCTTTGGGAATGGGACAAGGAAGTGGAACCCACATTCCAAGGACAAGAGAGGGGGCAGGGAGTGTCCAATCACCAAGGTCCATCCCAGCAATGAACTGGCAGTCATGCCTTTTTAATAACCTTCCCCAACACTGACAATAATACTAAGCGGTAAGAAATATTAGCACATCTCATTTATAGGTACTTCTCCTGAGGTTTGAGGAAACGGGTAATTAAAAACAGCTAGAAAAATGCTGGAGTGGGAACTTAAATCTAGATTTGCACTAGAATTCCCTTGTTTTCTCACCATATTCTGGTGAAGACCTCAGATGCGATGAACCCTGACCCTAATCCTTCCCCACTCCCCACTTAATACCAAGAAAGTCATAAGCAATGCATACTATTCCAAGGGCAGCAGAGTGACCCTATGGCCCTAGAGAGGAGATCATTAAGTGACACCATTGATCATCTTCTAAGTCTTGATTATATGGTTTCTCACTGTTTTCCCCACCTTTACATAGTTAGCAATGTAAAGAATGCCTAAGTGTCTACCTCAAGTGCCGGTATTCTGTGGCAAGCAGGGCACTGGAATGAGGGTCAGGGACTTGGAAGCCTAGTGTCAGCACTGACTGGCCAGAGTTTCTTCATCTGTCAAGTCATAAGAATAAACTACATAATCAAAATTTCCTTCTAGCTGTTCTCTTCCTATAAACCACTGGAGTATGAGTTTCCTGAGAAGCCCAGCAACTGGCACATAGTAAGCTCTCAATAATAAATACTCTGGCAACATAATGAAAAAATGAATGAACAACAAATATACGGCCCTTACCTCAGTTCCCAGGAATCATAAATAAGGTTTCCCTTCACTTCAAGTTATGAGAGAGGATGCAAGTTATGAGACTGTTTGCAATGCTAGTGCTTTCGAGCCTTCTAACACACTTCCATCTGGCCCTGATTTTCCATTTTCCCAATTTGGAACAACTTTTCCCATTCATTGGAATCACTTCCTTTCTTATGTTTACAAAACAGATGATTTGGGGATTTTACATAATTCATCCTAAACACAGACTAACTCAAACTGAGTCCAAGTACCATCCACTAACAGCATGGAATATTGCGTTAAATGTAAAAAACATCATTCTGTATGCCTTTGAGAAACTAGTGAAGAACTTCAACCTGACAATATTTTTAATCACAGTAATGTTGCCCTTGTGGGCTTTTCCTGAGTGCACCATGGCATGTGTTTATATTCCTAAGCAGAGTTGGTAGTGTTTTGGTTCATTATAGTCTGGTTGTTCAAATGAATGCAGAAATACAAGATTTTTAGCATAGTTCCGACTTTCTATTTACATACCTTACTTAGTCCAGATGTAAACTTTTAGAACAGCTGTATCCCTTAGATGCAAAAGATTTATTGGTTGCTTAAATGCATTCTGAACCCTGGTGGGGTGTATTTGGATTTCTTTTGGCAAGATCAGTGGAGGCAGAGTAGGGTAGGCTTAGGCTGAGCAAAAATCTAATTGTTTACAAAGTAGGCCTGAGATATAAGTGTAGGGGAAAATTACAGGAGTCATTAAGTAAAACCCTTATTTTAAAGTTGGTCGAGGTAAAAAGAAAGTGATTTGGGATTTTTTTGTCTAATGCTTTTCCACTTTCACTATACAAGCAAACAGTTCAATAGCATTGCACGCCGGGTACTTACGTTTATTGACTTGTGTAAAATTCTTAACACTTCCATCAGCCACATATCACTTAACAAGAGACAACCGCTTCGAGAAGTAAAGTCATTTGCCTAAAGTAATCCAGTTACGTAAGAGGCATAAATCAGATTAGAAATAAGACAGCCCAGCTTTGGAGTCAATGCTCTTAACAACCACACCACATCAAGCTGCGTCTGAAGTGTCCTTAATTGTTTCAATGGCCTCTAACTGGCCTGGTACTTCCCATCTTATCTGCCCCACCCTCCAACCTGTTCTCCACCAGCACCATCTGCTTATAGTGCAGTGTCGACCCACGTCACCCCCCAGCTCAAAATTCGTCAGTGGCTCTCAGCTACCCTTCCAAATCAAGTGACACCTCCCAGTACTCTGAGTTCCACAACTTTGTCCCAACCTCTCTTTTCAACTTATTTCCAAAATCTCTCCCTCAAAAATCTTATCTTCTGATTAAACGTAAACTCTGCCTGCCATTCCAAAAACATGATTTTGTTTATCCTATATCTGTGGTCCTGTCCACAGTGCATTGAAAACCTTCCCAATACCAAGGCTAATATAAACCTCACCTTCTTCAACATGCAAAAATCACCTACTCTGTTACGGACTGAGTTATGTCCCTCCAAAATCGATATTTTGAAGCCCCAACCCCTCAGTATGACTATATGTGAAGATAGGACCTTTATGGAGGTAATTAAAGTTAAATGAAGGGATAAGGGTGTTTCTAAACTCAATGTGGCTGGTGTCCTTACAGAAGAGGAAGAGACACCAGAGATACACACAGAGAAAAGGTCATGTGAGGACACAGCAAGAAGGCAGCGATTTGCAAACAAGGAAGAGAGAGGCCAATGTTGTTGATACCTTGATCTTACACTTCCAGCTTCCTCAACTATACAAAAATAAATTTCAACTGTTTTAGCTATCCAGCTTGAGGAATTGTGTATGGCAGCCTGAGAAAACTAATACTCTCCTTCATTCCTTAGGGTAGGAATTCTCAATCTTGTGTTCAATGACTGGTTTTGAGCCCTTTGAATTTAGTAATGCACTAATATGGGATTTAAAAAATTTGGGGAAAAAAACCTCTGGAAAAAAATCACTATTAATGAGAATACAATCACTTCTAAGGAAAAACATCTCTCAATGTTTAAATATCACTCATAGTTACTGGAATTTTTCTGGGTCATTATACAGTACTATTCTTTATTTTATTGTAGATATATTGACTGATTCAACAGTGTTTTCTTAAATATTTGAAAGACAACATTCTTTCACATTCTAGAGAACACTCCAGAAAGCAAGCACAGTCTTGATTATGCTGTGTCTCTTCCCTCGCAGACTCAGTAAGTTACTCCCTGCTCTTACTCTTATTTCAGGAGGGATGTCAACCACCAGAGTGTGTACAGTCAGTCATACCATAATTTAGTTTAACACATTGTCCACATTTCATCAGTATCCCTGAGAAGGCCCATCAGCAAACCAGTTGAGAATTATTGCACTTGGACAATGACCATCTGAGAGTCATAGGACAACATTATAGGTAAATATTAGAAATAAATATTACATTTATTTCTGTTGCTAAAGGGCCTTCAATTAATAAAAGAACAGAAACAATGGACCAGAAAGTGTTGGGAATTGGCAGAAAAGATTACAAAACAATTTTAATTTAGTTTTTTTTTAATGCTTTTCTGCATTTCCAAATTTTCTCTGGTGATTAAATATTACTTCTAGAATCAAGGGATGGGGGGGGAGAAAGAAATTCTCACTGAATAAACTCTCAATCCAGTCTCCCAGATCCCTCTTTATTGGGTCTCAATAGATCTACCTTCCCTAAGTACCTAATTACCACCATCTTGCCCTGCTCCTTGGTCATCATTTTCATTCACTAGACTAATGCCCTTTACCTCAGGTCAGTCAAATAAATTAACCATATTAACATAAGATAATGAGTTAATAGGGTTAAGTGTTCTACAACTGTAATTATCATATTTGAATTTCAGTCATAACTTCAGAAAACACTCCCAAAATGTGGACTCTCTAACCCTGGAGCTAGCCAGTGGTCCATGAAAGTATTGGGGGCGGGTACCAGTCTTCTCCAGTCACTAACCAAAATGTGGTCACTGATTCAGTAGCCCTACTTTATACTGGAGTAAATAATTTAGCCCTGTGGTAGCAAATGGACAGCCACAGCACTGTGCCAAATTGCCAAGCCTTAGTTTATTCTCATACCTCTCTCTTAACCACTTTGGTTGATCTAGTCACTCTCAATCTGGAAAAGTCAAGAGGTCTTGAGAGAGAAAAGAAAGTATTTAGATTCCTAAGCCTTACTCTGTTGGAACACAATATAGCATACTATATTTGAAGAGAAAGAGCTCTTCAAATAAGGAGAGATTTTTGTTTTGTTATGTTTTTGTTACACAGCTGAAATTCTAAATGGACTTGTCCCGTGACTGTTCCCTTTTTAATGCCCATTTGATGTCTCCCAGAGTCCATAAATTCCGCAATCCATTGTCCATGGAGCAAGCACAACCTCTGACTGAAAATAAGAATGCCATTACTTTGGAGCCTCCCATACATCCTCAAACCCAAGAAAGAGAGTAAAAATTCTTGCTTTGGAAGGAAGAAAGTGTAGCATACTAATTAATTTCTCATTGAGACATTCCACTAATTAGTTAAAATAAAATAGTACCAGAGCTTGGGTTACAACTATATTTCAGAAACTTGGGCCAGCATTATTTCCACTACATTAATGATTCTCAACCTTGGATGCACAGGTAAATCACCTATAAAGCTTTAATAATTACTGATGTCCAGTCACACGCCAAGAGATTCTGATTTAATTGTTCTGATGGCCTATGTATCCAGAGCTTTAAAAGATCCCAAGGTGGTTCTAATATGCAGCCAAGCTTGCAAACCATTGATCACAGGGTGCTGCCTCTGCTAGTGACTAATGGCCAACCAGCTAGGACACGTGGACAGTGAATAAAGAAATAGATGGCACTCACATTGTTCACCCAGCTTCCCTTCTCTGCCCCCTCTCCCTACTCACATATGAGTACATATGTGCTTAGTATAAAGAATTTGCTTATTTAACTGATGTCTGCTGTCTCTGTCTACAGCAGGATTCTTCAAACATTTTCCTGAAGAGTGAGAGAGTAAATATTTTAGACTTTTTAAGTCATATTCTGTAATAACTACTCAGCTGCACATTGTAGCAAGAAAACCATGGAAAAGATGTAGGTAAGGATTGCATTCCAATAAAACTGTATTTGTGAAAACAGACACCCAACCCTCAGGCTATAGTTTGTTGACCCTTTATTTAGAGGCTCTAAGGTATATAAAGCAATTACTACATTTTTTTTCAAACTGGGACTACAGTGACTCTGATGCCAGTGACCTTCAGAACTCCATTGTCACTGTTGGAGTGTATATGCCTGCCTGAAGGAAAAACTTCCTGCAGAATAGTTCTCATTTGCCTATTACTGCTGTTGAATATAACTACTTTTTCAAGGTGAAGGCCATGGTGCTCCCCAAGAGTCCGTATCCACATATGTTCAGTATCTCCCTGATATCCCAAAAAGGAGTTCTCTCCTTCTGGACACCTCCAGCTCCTTCTCTGTACATATATTGATTACATCACTTGTCAGTTTTCACACTATTATTTTGCATGTTCTATTTCCCACCCTAGATCATAAGCCACTGAAGGATAGTTATTATAATTAACACTACTACTACGATTATTATTATTATTATTATTATTATTTGCATACATAGGGTGCTTTGCAGCTCATAGTCCCTTTCACATTCACTAGGCCTTTTGATTAAAACGCCCGCCCCTTGGGTGACAAATGGAGTTGTGAGTGTTAGGACACCCCTGGGTGTTAAGATGAGAAAACTGAAACTCAACAAGATCACTGAGCATTAAGAAGCAAAGTCTACATTTCAATCCAGATTTTGTGATTGCAAGGTGTGTTTAATATAGGAAACTGCATATGGAGTCAGAGATCTGTATTCAAATTCATTTGGTAATGGTTATGAAAATAAAAAACAACAATACTCTGGGATTCCTTGTAAATGTCAAAGCCAAAGACCACCAGATTAAACAGCTTATAAAGAAGCTCTATGACATAAGTGTGGCCAATGTCAACACCCTCCCTGATGGGGCATGATAAGAGAGAAAAAGGCATATGTTCAACTTGCTTCCATAATACATTGGATACTGCCAATAAAATTGGGATCATCTAAACTGAATCCAGTTGGCTAATTCTAAATACAAATATTTTTTAAAAAATAAAAAAAGAAGTTCAGTTGGTAGTTCTGTAATCTTGAACAACTCATTCAATGTTTTGGAATTTTTGTTCCCTAAACTACAAAAATATGGACACCAGTAATAGACTTAAGGGTTTATTTTAAGGGTTATTTTGAGAATTAGAGACAATCTGATTAATACTTCTGGTATGACTAAGTGGTCAATACTGGTAGCTACCAGCACTGCTACTATCAATACTATTATTATTAACACTACTACTATTAATACTGCTGATTATCCAGGATTCTTTCCATTTTGCACATGCTTCCATTCACTGTTGCATACTACATTGTATTTAATACAGTGCCTTTAATTTGACAGATGCTTAATTAATACTAAATGAATTTAATCAATTTGTTTACTAATGATTTGGTTATATAGACCTACATTTATAAGCTCCTTCCACTATAAACCCTTTAAATCTCCCCAAAAGCAGATGACTCCCTTTTAAAAAGACAATATATAAAAGTAATTTCCTTCTCAACTCAAATAATCTCCATTGCCAAGTGTACATACCCAGAAACACTTTAGTTAACCACCTGAAATAAGGGAACATAACCCCCAGCTGATTTTCTTATAGAATCATTAATACTTCAAAGTTAACAAAAGCAAAGATGTCAGCAGAATTTTCTGGATTCATAGGTGCTCAACTTCAGCTGAATCATCAATAAAAATGGTAATTTTCTCTTGACTTACAATTTTTCTTGGAAGACATGCCAAAACACTCTTAGAGAGCTCTGGAGAGGGTCAAAAGTTCAGAGATACCTCATTCAAGCACCCCAATCACCTCTCATCCACTCCACTGGGAAATCAGTTAATTGATTAATTAAGACATATTGAACTCCCACTATGCATCAGGCACTTTACTGGGTACTAAGGGGGAGAAAGTAGCAAAAGACATGATCTATGAGTTCAAGAAGTTTATGATCTGATGAGTAAGAACAGATGTACAATTCTGAAACAGACTCTGTAAAATATGATTTGAGATGTTGGCTTAAAATTCCAGAAAGAGGGAAGTATGGGCCAGAATAGTATAGAAGATTTCCACAGGCAAATTTCCAGCTCCAGACTTCTAGTGGTACCTGGATTTGTGCTGAGCACTGGCATTCAGTCAGGTATTCAAGGAGTTTACGGTCGGAAGAAGAGGAAGAGGCTTTACCAGCTGGCTCAAAAGGAGGTCTCAAGAGCAAGTTCCTGAGGAGTTCTGTTCTAGGCTGTAACTCAGAGATCCACAGGATCCTGTGACTCTTCCCTCTTCAGCCAGAGGATGAGTGCCAAGAGAATAAGAATCACATGAGGAAGGTTTTATGGGCAAACCTAAAACTGGGCACATCACTTCTGCTCTTCTTTTATTAGTCAAAACTCAGGCATGTGGTCACCCTGAACCATAAGAAAGATAAGAAAAATGTAGTCTACCTGTATGCTCAGAAGGAAGAGAATACATTGATATTAAAGAGCATTAGCCATATCTTCCACAGTGTGCCATTCTAGCCATCAAACTTCTGGTTCACTCATCCTCAATGTATTGAACACACTTACAAAAAACACAACACAAAATCCCATCCAGTAACTTCACAAAACTCAGTCTGAATCTGCTAAATTCAGCATATCTGAATTCATCCTTTCTGTCTGATCTAGATATATCTCCTTATGTTCCAGTGACCTAGGAGCTACATGGAATATGTAATTGTGCAATAATGAAGGATTACAAATATAAAAATACTCATTCAGAAAAAGGAAGGACAGGAGATACAAAGAAGTGATTGTCCATAGCAATTCCTAAATGCCCCCTGAGAAGGCATTTTGAAGAGATTTTAAAATGGGAGTAGGGAAGATTAGTTGACCGCGCATTGATGCTGCCACTGGGAGGAGATCTCCTGTCCATCTGTTGTTACTGCCACTGGCTCCCTCCTTGGGAAATACTTCTTTATATCCACTATCTTCATTGGCCACATCTAAAGTGAATGTTTGTGCTTTTTTTGGAGAAGTCCAAATTTCATAGCCAAGGTCTTGCTGATGCAAATATGAGGAACTGAAGAAAACATAAAAGCATTTTCAGTCCTGGATCATGGTTTCTTTGATGTGACAATGCACTAGAAAATTTGGTAGATTTATGATATATTTCCTTCTTGTCAGTTTCTCATGAGGCTACATACAAAGTCTCTCTTAGATAGAGGAGAGCATGAATATTGGTGAGTATTACTGGTTTCTGCTATAATTACCCATATGCAAAAAGAGGGAGAAATAAGTATATGCATTTATATTTGCTTGTCATTTAAAAAATAAACAGTAAAAGGATAAACACAGGGGAAACAGAGTGAATAGAGACAGGATTGGGAGCCAGATTTTCTGTTTATATCTGTTAACATTGTTTGGATTTTTGAACCACATAAATGTATTATTATTTCCAAAAATAGCAACTTTTAAAATGAACATAAAGAAAACCTGGTGCTCACATGCATCCAAAGAGTCTGTCTTCCTTCATCTTTTCAGTAGCATCAATTCTCTCTGTGGGCTTCACTGTCATGTTTACTAAAACCAATTTTACAAAATTATAAATTTTACAAATTTATAATTTATAATTAATATATAATTTATAAAATTTATAATTTTGTAAAATTGGCATAATTTTAGATAGAATCGAGGGCAAGAACCACATGGTAAGACTCACCCCTAAATCCTAAGCCCAATGACATGACTCTCTCTAGCTCCTCAGAGGGGGCATGGCAAGAACTGGATATATAGCTATAAGTGACTCTAAAAGAAGATTACAGCAAGGGTAACTCAGAAGAAGAAATGAGTATCAGTATTGAGCCAGGTCATTCTTTGGCATACATAAATGTCTTTTTTTAAAAGGTCACATTTAGGTAGGTTAGAAAGAAGGAGAAAGGAATTTCCAGACCAGCCTACAAGAGAGAACTGTGATACTAACCCACCCAAGAATCAAACTTAATCTCTAGTCCATACCCAGGCACCAAAAATGAAATAGGAGACAAGGCAACACAAAGGGCCTTTGAAGTCAGTTGATATATAAGGTATAGCTCTACAAATGTGTCCTAGATTGATGAACTACAGTAGGTCTCTCAATATATTAAAGGACAATCTTAAAGAAGAGGGAAAGAACTGGGTTCATTTGATCCCAGAGAACAGAATAGGAAGTCTGGATGAAAGTTTTAAAGTTAAATTTTGTCCTAAATTAAAGTTTTAAACCCATTTTCTAGAGATGGGATTACCACCCTGCCACATTGAGGAAGGATTGCCACAGAAACATAGGGGTCAACTGGCTTGAGGTATTGTTGGAGCACTTGGGGACAGATGATTCCTGAAACTCCTGTGATTTAGTGCCTTGTGGGTGCCCCTGGCACTCTCTCTCTCTTATTTCCTCTCTGTGCCACTGCTTGAACACTATGCATGGGGTGTGGACCAAGTAGTTAGTTGTAATCAAACACAGTGTTCATCTCTGAAACCACAGCTGCAAGTGGCAATAGCATGTGGGGAAAAAAATATATTTGTGCTGCCTTTAACACACCAAGGAATAAGCTGTAGAGTGTGCATTACAGAACTCCATGCAAAAGATTCAAAACCATTAAAAAGACAATAATATACTTGTCTTAATATAATAATAGCTAATATCTATTGAATCCTTACATATATATGTTAGGTATGGTTGAGTGTTTTTTAAGTATTAAATTATTTAATCCTTTTGGAGGAGGTGGCCTTTGAGCAAATGCTTAAAAAATAAACAAGATAATGACATGTCAATATATGTGCAGATAGAACATAATAACTGAGTTCAGGTAATAGGTGAAGCCTGTGATGGTTCATAGCAAGGTCTCGGTCATATCTTCAAATTCTCTATGGTACTGGAGAGTTTGGGTTCAGTATTCTTCAGATGAAGGATGATGTCTGCAGACACAGAAGATGTAGATTCAGAAAATTCCTTAGGGTAATCATTTATCAATATGCAGCTCCAGGGAGAATGGAGTAAACATATATTTTTTTAAAGTTATGGAGTTTTAAGAGATTTAGAGAGCTTGGTATTAAGTATCCTGTGCTATAGCAGGAGGTGTTAAACCCTCAGGGGTAGACTTAAATGTTTTTGTTGTGATGGTTGAGCATGAAAATAAATAGACTGAGCCAACCTGATTGGCAAGTCTCTTCACAGTTCAACAGTTCATGTCTAAGAATCACAAATAATTCCAAATCACAAACCCCTAAGAAAGATTTGGGTTCCTAACATCAAAGGAGTATGGTAAAGACAGGGAATAGTAGCCAAGGAATCCTCATTCCAAGGCCAAGTTTTGCAGGTAAGTGTTGATAACACTTGGACAAAATCTCTAATACTCCAATTCAGCAAGGCTCTTATATGGATGTGAAGAGGCACTACTTTGATTCCCCCTTCAAGGAAAGTCTGGTTGACCCAGCTGCTGGAACTGCTGTCACAGGCTGCCTTCAGCTCTCAGCCCTCCAGGGATTGCCTCAAGTGCAGAGCTTCCTTGCCCAAGGGGGCTTCTTCATGGTGTGGCTCATATCCAAGAACAGAGGGAGGCTGGACTAGAAAGTCCCGGCCATTGCAATCAAATTGGGACAACCATGATGGACAATTTTAGCTCCAGAGATTCTTATGGTATTGGTTGAAGTAACCAGGAACTGAGTTTCCCTATGACAGCTCCACTTCTCTCTCTCTCCCTTCTCCTGCATTTGACCTTTTCTTTCCATGGGTGTTGATCTTAAGGATATTTCCTAGCAAATATCCTGTATACTAAATGTCTCTGGTGGGGTCAGATGCTAACCTTCCACAGATTACTAATCACTGAGCTAGGGCTTAACTGAATCATCTGTCCACAAAAAAAGGTTAAATTTGCATATAGTGACCTTAAAAAAACTAGATTACCTCTTTGTGCATTAGTTTCCCATCTACAAAATGGGAGCACTGCATATAAGGCTCTTCTATATCTGTAAACTCATATTATATGGAATCTGCACAGTGGCCAGGCAGAACAGGAAAGCTCTATCTACACAGTGTGAATCCAGAAACTGAAAAATTCAACCTGATTAAAATATTATTTTCCAGGGGTGCCTGGGTGGCTCAGTCATTAAGCGTCTGCCTTCAGTTCAGGTCATGATCCGGGAGTCTAGGATCATCCAGCTCCGCATCAGGCTCCCTACTGGGCACGAAGCCTGCTTCTTCCTCTCTCACTCCCCCTGCTCATGTTCCTTCTCTAGCTGTGTTTTTCTCTGTTAAACAAATAAATAAAATCTTTAAATATATATATATAATTTACATTAATAAATATATAAATATATATAAATTTCCAACCCAGCCCTTAGAAGCCTACTGTGTCATATTTCTGCCCCACAATTTAGACTTTAAAATCTGTCAGTAGCTGAAATATAAGGAAGTACTTGTAAATTTTAGATATATCAGTTCTTTTCACAAGAACAGGCTTGGACTGAGGAAAGTAACAAGGGGGAGAAAAAAGTCTGGCCTCTGCAGAGGAGAATAGTTTAAATTGTAGAAAACTAATTGTCCTGAACCAAATATACTTGTGTTGGAGCTGGGGTTGGGTACATGTGGTAGTGTACCTGATGTTTAATGATCTTCAATCTAAACTTATCCTTGTTTTTTGGTGTTGTGTTTTTTGTTTTTTTTTTTCATAATCACTACTGACTACAATGAGAAGTACTATAGGGCAGGGGCACCTGGGTGGCTCAGTTGGTTAAGGGACTGCCTTCAGCTCAGGTCATGATCCCGGAGTCTGAGGATCAAGCCCCACATCAGGCTTCCTGCTCAGCTGGAAGCCTGATTCTCCCTCTCTCAATCCTTCTGCTTGTGTTCCCTCTCTAGCTGTGTCTCTCTCTGTCAAATAAATTAATAAAATCTTAAAAAAAAAGTACTATAGGGCAAGCACTGAAATCAAAATGACCTACTCCTGAGTCAAAGGCTGCAACAACTAGCTGTCTCACTCAGGGCAATCTATGCTTTCTGAAATAAATTCCTCTTCTATAAAATGAACATTTTAGAAATTTCTCTGCTTTTATTTAGGGATATGGGGAATATGAAATGATATATAGATATAAAAATACCTTGGTAAGTAAAAAAGCAACACATGCATGTAATGTATTTTTGACATTTCTTTATTTCCAATTATCACAGTCAGAATGTGTTCGTGGCCATTGAGCTCATCTTATCCTCATCAACTTTTGATAAAACAAAAGCCAAATTTCCTCAAGGAAAGAAGATTCTAGTAAGATAGTGGAGTGGGAAACATTAGGAAACTTTCTTTCTACCTTGACAACAATTGTATGTGCAGAATTTCTCTGATTTAACTATTTTGGAACTCTGGAGTCTACTGAAGGTTTTCAACTTCCAGAGTAAGTCTTAGAAAGCAAAGGACAATTCATTTCAGTCAATTTCAACTCTTAGATAGTAGAAGCTACTATCCCCCCACCCTCAAGCCCCATAGCAGGCAGCTGTGAATACATTCCAAGAGCAGCTTCTACCAAAGAGGGTTCTGTCTTCCAAATATCTGATATCTGTGCTTCTGATCATAGTCATGCAAAGAGGTGGGTGCCTTGTTCTTACATTTCCTCCCATTGTCGAAGACCCCTCCTCTCTGGCCGAAATAAATTTCAGGGGACTTAATGAGCAAGGGCCCTTTTTCTTCCTCCCTTCATTTTTCTCTTTTTACTCTTTTGGAAGATAGATATTAAAGGTGGGGATATTGAAAAACAACTGCAAATACAGGGAAAATTAAAAAGTATCTGCCCAAGGAAAAGCACAGGCTCAAAAAAGACCTGAGGAGACCTAGGTTTACATCTCTTCTAATCCTTGGCATAGAGACAGTCTGCTTCAAAACAAAACACAAAAACAAAAACCAGCAAACCCATGGAGAGGGGTAGAATCTAATTTCCAGAGTGACCACATCATTAGATTTGAATATTCAATTTTAATATGAAATCACAAGGTATATAGAGAAACAGAAAAATATGGCACATTCAAAGGAAGAAATAATCAACAGAAACTATCTCTAGAAAAAGACTTGATGGAGAATATTAGACAAAGACTTTAAAACAACTCTTTTAGAGATGTTCAAAGAACTAAAGGATAATGTGGAGAAGACAAGAAACATGGGCCATGAACATAATGGAAATATCATTAAAGAGATTTTATAAAAATATAAAAATGAATCAAAAAATTCTGAAGCTAAAAAGTATAATTTTTTAAATAATTTAATAATTTCAGTTAAATAAAAATTTCACTGGATGGATTCAAAGACATATCTGAACAGGCAAAAGAAAGAATCATCAAACTTAAAGATAGGATCATTGACAGTATTGAGTCAAAAGAACAAAAAGGAAAAAGATTTAAGAAAAGTGAATAGAGTCAAGAGAACATACGGGACACCAAAGAACTGACATACACATTTGGGAGTCTTAGAATAAGAAATGACAATAGGAATATTTGAAAAAATAATGCTTAGGGCGCCTGGGTGGCTCAGTTGGTTGAGCAACTGCCTTTGGCTCAGGTCATGATCCCGGAGACCCAGGATCGAGTCCCACATCGGGCTCCCTGCTCAGCGGGAAGCCTGCTTCTCCCTCTCTCGCTCCCCCTGCTTGTGTTCCCTCTCTGGCTGTGTTTCTCTCTGTCAAATAAATAAAATCTTAAAAAAAAAAAAGAAAAAAAGAAAAAATAATGCTTAAAAACCTCCCAAAGTTGATAAAAGTCTTGAATATACACATCCCAGAAGCTCAACAAACTGCAAGGAGATGAACTCAAAGAGATCCACACTGAGACACATTATTATCAACTATTTGAAAGACAAAAACAAAGAGAAACTTGAAAGCTGCAAGAAAGAAGACACTTGTCATGTATAAGGGATTCTCAATAAATAATCAGCAGACTTTTCATCAGAAACCTTGGAAATCAGAAGACAGTGGACCCACATATTCAAAGTCCTAAAAGAAAAAAGAAACTGTCAATCAAGAACCTTAAACTGCCAAAACTGACCTTCAAAAGAGAGGGAGAAATTAAGATAGTCTCAAGTAAACAAGAGTTTAGGGAATTCATTACCATGAGACCTGCTCTGCAAGAAATTCTCAAGGGAGTCCTGTGATGTAAAATGAAAGGACACTAGATAATATCTATGAGCCATATGAAGAAAGATCTCAATAAAGGTAAATACATGGGCAATTATAAAAGCCAGTATTATTGTAATAATGGTTTGCAACTACATTTTGTTTTCTACATGATTAAAGAGACTCATACATTTTTTAAAGTATTAACTTAAAACTCAGTGTTATTGTAAACTGCATGCAAAATTCCACATTATCTTTTCTACAAAATTGAAAAGACTAAAGAATTTAAAAGATTCATTATATTTTCGGGCATATAATATATAAGGATCTAAGTTCATGACATCAATAACTAACCAAAAGTGGTGGAGACAGAACTGTAAAGGAGTAGAGTTTTG
>PITA01017536.1:0-43062 GCA_004023965.1 Spilogale gracilis | reverse complement strand
AAAAAAAAAAAAGTGTATGATTTGGTATGTGAGAAGGTGCTCAGTATCACTAATTATCAGAGAAATGCAAATTAAAACAAAATGATATTTGGGATGCCTGGCTGGCTCAGTCAGAAGGTCACTCTTGACCTTGGGGTCATGAGTTTGAATCCCATGTTGGGTGTAGAGCTTATTTACATGAATAAGCTTAAAAAAAATGACATTGCCACCCACCTGTCAGCTAGAATTATTGTGGTGATCACTCAGCAAAATAAACAACTATCAAATCATTATGAAATATACCAGAAACTAATATACTATTTTATGTCAATTAGATACCCATTTTTAAAAAATGGGTAAGGGTGGGAAGTGACAAGTACAAATATTGTTACTTGAAGGAAGATGGAAGCAGCAATCATCTTATGGTCAATGTTGGGCAGCACTTGGGGATTATATAACAAACGTCAGAGGCTATATATAAAAATGGGTAGAAGTCAACCCAGGAGTTCTGCATGGAGTAAAGGAGGCAATCTGGAAAGGGGAAACAGCAAAGCAGAAATTGGGGAAAATATGGGACTAGGTCCCTATATTGTGGAAACAGGCCCAATGAAAACTAAGGGCCAGGTGTGTTGGAGGCAAAAAGCTTCGTAGGGAGTCAAGGATCTATGGTGACCTTATCATTTTCTTCTTTGTTCCATTCATGATTCAACCTAAAGTTCTAATAATGGTTGATGAGTGTTAAGAGCAGTGTGGATGCAGCCAAGTTAAAGAATGAAGAGCCGTATGCTTTAGAGTAAAACATGATAATGAACCCAAGCAACCTCCTCTAAAATCTTTGAAAGCACCAAAGTCCTATTCACAAATCTCACTGAAGGCTTCACTTACCTTATCCCACTCCTAATTAAACCAGCTTCTCTTGACGTACCAGCATTAAAACCCGTGTCTTATTCAACTATATAGTTAATTTAATTAGTACCACATTATTTCTCATACCCATTTTCATAACAAACATACAACATTTCAGTTGTGTCAAGGGACAAATTGGATTTACAGATATAGCTATAAAAGTACCCATTGTTAGCAAGTTTCTGACATAAAATGTATTGCAAGTTCCAAGTAACTGCCTCATGACCCACCTTTAAAAGCACCACCTCTTCTCTACTTTTCTATATGTTTATTTCTTGCCTCCTCAACAGCCCATAAACACCTCCAAGTTAGGAAAGCTGCCATTTTCATCTCTTACCCCTCTCCAGTGCTTCCCCAACACTGGGCTGGGCACAAAGCCACCATCTTCTTTAGGAAAGAGGACAGGGTTCAGATAAGAATTCAGTTGAATGATAAACTAAACCTGACCTTCTCCATACCCATTCCTTGAACTTTCTTTTCCTCTGCACTACGCTTCTGAAAAGAATAGTCTGTCAATGCAAGGTACTCAACTTCTCTCAGTTTTCACACCCACATCTTGGGGATATGATAATTGACTTAATTGATGTAAAATGCTGGGGACAGTGTCTGGCTAATGGTCCCTTATTATTATCTTAAAAAAAAAACAGAAGTATAGGGACGCCTAGGTGGTTTAGTTGGTTAAGTATAGGCCTGGAATTGAGTCCTGTGGAAGGCGCCCTTGCTCAGGAGGAAGTCTGCTTCTTCTTTATCCTGCCACTCTCCATGCTCATGGTCTCTCCCTCTCTCAACTAAATAAAAAAAAAAGATCTTAAAAAAAAAAAAAACACAGAAATATATGAAATGTACTTGTTTCTGAAGAGCATCTGTTGAGGTATTATAGATTTTGAGTTAGTAGAAATGGAAGATCTTAATGTAGTGGATTTGGAAATTATAGTTTGGTGTTATATATAAAGAAAATTAAAAAGGGAAAGTTTCAGAGTTCTTATAATCTTGCAAACATAAGAAGAAGGTGAGCCACAGACACAGTTGGAGATTAATTAACCAAATGGAGCAGAGAGGCTGCTTTCCCATACTAGTGATATCATATTGGGCAAAAACCACATGCAGAGGAAGTGAAAAATAAACGGGACAGAGGAACAAGCAAATGGGTTAGGTCCACCTTGGGTGAAGGTTGGAGGTGGAGTAGGTAGGGGTTTATATAATGAACAAAGGTTGGCATCTGAAAACATCCATGGTATGAACTTGTCAGTTCTTAAATCCTGCAAATCTTCCAGTACAAATAAAACAGGTCTTAGGGACTCCATATAACTGGAGTTTTTCTACTGGACCTCATAATGCAATAAAGGACTTTTGAATTAGTAGAGGTTTTTCTTTTGAAAGCTTCTGAAAAAGTTGACTTGGCTTCTGACAATTTTCACAGCTTGAACTTTAGATTGTGATCCTTGCTGTCACCAGAGGCTGGACTCCAGCTTGGAACCTAGAGAGAGTAGGACGGGTGGGCAGGAATCAAGAGTGACAGGTCTGTTCAACCCAGCTCCAGAGAAAAAAAACCTTTGCTGCTGTCATCTACCATTGTGAGATACACTGGGATGGTCACAGGTTTGAATTATAAGTTAGAGAAGAAATGCTGAGCTCCAAGTGGATCCTAAAGTAAACTTGCTCTCCTAATTCCATCCCTTCTGATTATTGATATGCAACCATCCCCAAGTCCTGATGGCAAGGGTAATGCATGACATGACCCTGTTATGTCAACATTCAGTGTGTCATTAAAAAATAATTCCATACTACAAACACAACCTTTTCTGCTAACCCTGAATATATACTGTACAGATCTGTGATCAGAAAGGGAGGTATTTATTAACTCTCATTTAACTTTGGGCGCTTACTACGTCTTCACCAAAAGATGTTCCAATTCTCTGAGTGTACTCCTCTATTTTTGGTAACAAGTTATTATAGCAAAGGCATCTTTACCTAACTCAGCAGAGGGTGGGAGAGAGTACTAAGGTTTCCAATGCTTTACCACCACATTAAAATAGGAAGTTGGTGTCACAATATTAGATCCCCAACCTATAACCTGAGACAGGAAAGCCTGCGTCACATCACTACAGTGATTAAATGTCATACGATGAGCATAGCCAGGGCATTTTGCATCCATGGACCTAAAAGGGTTTTCAAAAGATTAAGTTGCAAAAATCTCAAAATGGCTTTTAGAAGTAGTGTTATTACTTCTATAACCTGCAACATAATCTGTTTAGTCAATATGACTTCATCCTGAGTCATATATATATGACTATTATATATATATATAGTTCATATATAATTTATATGTATAGTCTTAACTATATTCTTATGTTCATATATGTTCTTTGATTCTTATTATATCCCGCTATATTCTTTTCCAGGATGAGGTAAAACAGAGGATAAGGTGAGTAGCTATGATAAATTGAACTTCATTTTAATTCAAGATTACCATTAAATATGGATGAACATGAAGGTGTTACTGGTGAATTTGTCAATAACCATCACTCTGAATGTGTGAAAATATCTATCCTCTAACGAAAACATTTAGATCTTCTTCATGTCAATGTGTTGTGTTTTCCTTAATCATTTCATCTCAAGTGAATATTAATAAAATGTTTTCTTTTCAAATCTCCTTGTAATTTTGTATGTGTATTTCTGATGGAAAAATCATAGATGACAAATCACAATTTAAAAATAACCTGTGAGATTCACCTGGGTGGCTCAGTTGTCTGCCTTCTGCTCAGGTTATGATCCCGGAGTCCCAGGATCGAGCCCCACCTGTGGGACTTCCAACTAAGTGGGAAGCCTGCTTCTCCCTCTCTCACTGCCCCTGCTTATGTTCCCTCTCTAGCTGTGTTTCTGTCAAATAAATTAAAAAAAAATAAAATAACCTGTGAATGCTAATATTCACCCAGCAGATTGGCGAAACTTAAGAAGACTGGTGAAACTAAGTACTGGCCAAGATTGAGAACACTGGGGACTCGGATACACCACTTGTGGGATTCCGAATTGGCACTGCCACTGCATAAAACAGCTGGGCATTATGTTGAGAAGCTGACACAATGAACAGCCCAGTCTCTAGCACAGATTTATCATGAGACATGCATAAAAATGTATGTGGCAGACTGGTTGGTCCTAGCAAAGACAAACAAACAAACAAACAAAAAACAAAAACAATATGTTTTTCCATACATGGAAATGGATGGACAAGCTATGGAATTGTCATAAGCTAGAATTTGTACAGCACTTAAAATATATTAACTGTTTGTTCATCAGCACAAATGGATCATTGAAGCATACTGTTAAATAAAAAAAGAAACTTGCCGAAGACTTTAAATATTTTGCTGCCACTTTGACAAAGTTCAAAAGCAAGCCAAAGAAACAGATTGTTTAGGAATAAGGCATATAATGGTATAAGAATAAATAGTGAGAGCATAACAAGTGAAGCTCTATAGAGTAGTTCATGGTGGAAAACGGAAGGGGACCAAACACTAGCAAATCAGCACATGGAGTACTTCGTGGCTGGTGATTACATTCTATCATCTATGGGCAGCATGCTTGTGGTATTTGTTTAATTGTTATGTTCCATATCATAAATGTATATCAAAAAGCTAAAATATTTTTAAGGGCACCTGGGTGGCTCAGTTGCTTAAGCATCTGACTCTTGGTTTGGACTCAGGTTATGAGCTTGGAGTCCTGAGCTCGAGCCCCATGTCAGACTCCACATTCAGCCAGGGGTCTTCTTGTCCCTCTCTCTCTCCCTTTACTCCTCCCCCACGTGTGTGCCCCTCCCCCCATAAAATAAATAAATAAATAGAATATTAAAAAAAATGAAACATTTTTGAATGTACCACCTTAAACCCAAATATTTCCTTTAAGGATATGCATTGCATACCTGAAAAGCAGTACTTACTTCTCCCAAATTAATAGCTCTGGTTTCCAGTTCCCATACCATCATTAATAGTTTTGTAACCTTGGGCCTATTATTTAATCTCTTTGGGACTCTTCTTTTTCCAACCTGAAAATAGAGGTCCTAGCTAGCAACTCTTTAGGTCTTTTCTAAAGAGTATATTTTATATTCTTTAGAAAATGAGATACCATCTTAGAGCAGTTAGAATGGCTGAAATTAACAAGACAGGGAACAACAAATGTTGGCAAGGATCCAGAGAAAAGGGCATCCTCTTTCACTGTTGGTGGGAATGCAAGTTGGTACAGCCACTCTGGAAAATAATATAGAGGTTCCTCAAGACATTAAAAACAGAGCTACCCTATGACCCGGCAATTGCACTACTGGGTTTTTACCCCAATGATATAGATGTAGTGAAAAGAAGGGGCACATGCACCCCAATGTTCATAGCAGTAATGTCTACAATAGCCAAACTGTGGAAAGAGCTGAGATGCCCTTCAACAGACAAATGGATAAAGAAGATGTGGTTCATATACACAATGGAATAGTACTCAACCATCAGAAAGGAGGACTATCTACCATTTACATCGACATGGATGGTACAAATATGCTACGTGAAGTAAGTCAGTCAGAGAAAGACAATTATCATATGGTTTCATTCATATGTAGCACATAAGGAATAGTGCAGAGGACAACAGAGGAAGGGAGGGAAAACTGAATGGGAAGAAATCAGAAAGAGAGACAAACCATATGAGACTCTTGACTTCGAGAAACTGAGAACTGCGGAAAGGGAGGTGGGTAGGGGGATGGGATAACTGGGTGATAGGCTTTAAGGAGGGCATGTGATATGATGAGCACTGGGTGTTATATGCAACTAATGAATCATTGAACATTATAACAAAAACTAATGAAGTACTATACATTGGCTAATTGAATTTAAATTAAAAAAAGAAAACATATTAGATATATATCACATTTATAATTCTATAAATCACTGAGCCTTCTACTCTAGGCAAAATCCAGGCTACCTGAATTCAATTCTGGAGCACAAGCCTACAAGAAGTTAATCAAAATGCCAGCATCCACATAGGCCTTTTCAAACACAAAGTTATTGAACTATACCACACTGTTAATTTCCTCTCCTCTCCTGAGTTCTTCCACCGTAGGATTTAAATTTTTCAACAGCCACATGAGGTGGCTTCTCCTTCTGGAAATTCAGCAAAACCAGATGGAGATTTTTTTTTTTCTCATACAGTTCAAGCTAAGATTTGACTTTTAAATCAAAGGGGAATACAGAGTTATAGAATCAAAATAACACCAGACTGCATATTAGAAGCCTACTCTTAACCTTGGCTTTGACATTTACGAGTGGGGTAACTGTGGTGAAGTCATTTAACATTTCTAGGTCTCAATTTACTCGTCTGTAATAACGTGCTGGAAATGGACTAAAGCTCTCTGGAAACATTTTCTGTACCAGCATAGAATAATTCTACATAATTTCAGTTTGCCCTTGGAACTAGTTTAACTTAATAATCAACTGTTAACAAAAAGCATTCAAACAGCTTGTAGATATAACCTACCAAAACCAAATTTCCAAAAACTACCTAGTTCTACCAAGAACACCTTGATTTTGAAGAGGTTAAAGGGAAATGGCTACATACAGATGAAGACACACAAAAAATTCTCTAATTCATGTATTAACCCAATATTTACTAACACACTAGCTACTGTTCCAGCTACTATAAATATAGTAGCCCTCACGGAGCTTAGATTCCTGTCCGAACCAAGCAAGTAACTATTCTGAAGGACTACTGGTGGGTAGAGAGCAAGGGCACTCTTCATCAGTTTGATCATTTATTGCATAAACTCATCCTCAGAACCTTAATGCATCTTACCTATTAGGGATTTGGGAACATAAACCCCATACACATCTATTTGACTTGAATCTATTTCCTCTTCAGTCATTTCCAGAATATGCTAGTATTGAAATCAGTTGGGCTCTGGAAGAGACAATTCTAATTAATTAATGAGATTTAAAAATTGATGATTCTTTGCTGCGTGACTAATAAAATCAAACTCTTTAGTTTATGTCCCCAAGCTCCTCTAGGATCTGTACCTGGCCACAAATTACGCACCTACCTAAATGTATTTAGCCCTTTCAGTACTCACTCAGATCTTGGGCTTGAGCCTGACAATGTAACTTCTCCTTCAAAGCCAACCCCAACGCTAACTCTTTCATAAGTCTTCTCCATTCTTTTTCTATCTTATGAATTGAAACCTGTTTCTGCCAACAAGAATATTATGCCCTGTCTGAATTCTTGCCCCACAGAATCTGCAAGTGTCATAAAATAGTTGTTCTTTTTTTTTTTTTTAAGATTTTTATTATTTATTTGACAGAGAGAAACATAGCCAGAGAGGGAACACAAGCAGGGGGAGTGAGAGAGGGAGAAGCAGGCTTCCCACCGAGCAGGGAGCCCGATGCGGGACTCGATCCCGGGTCTCTGGGATCATGACCTGAGCTGAAGGCAGTCGCTTAACCAACTGAGCCACCCAGGCACCCATAAAATAGTTGTTCTGCATCACTAAGTTTCGTAGTGACTGATTAAGCAACAGAAGATAACTGATACTCTTTCTCTACATTTTTCTTTCTCTCGCTTTGTTTCTTTGAGCTATCCCCTGTTTTCTGAACTTTCCCCATAAACCTGTTTTCTTCTTGAATCTGCCCAAATTATATAAACAGTCCACACATCACTCTCTTTCCTCCTCTCATGCAGCTAGACCTCCGTCACCCTGTTCACCCACCTGGAGTCCCACATTCGTGCTATCTGTTCCCATACTATCCAATTGTGTTCCCAACTCCCAACATTTCTTGGGGGGGGTGGGGTGGGCAGGGAAGAATGTTTCCTTCTGCTGGTCCTGTAAAAAGTTAATTCTCAACCAGATCATGGGGAAACTAGCATGGTGGCAAAATTTTGCAACATGTTGTAATACATACACATGAGCTACTGCTGGAGCGAGAGGAAATGTGGATCTTCCAAGGTGAGCTGCCAAAGCCTCAGGCTGTCCTGAATGACATAAGAGGCCTGCCATGCAGGAAAGGAAGCAAGGATATCTCAAGGGGAGGAAACCACAGGGGCAAGACTTAAAGAGAAACCCGATGAAACATGATGTCATTTCAGAAATGACAAAGAAGACAGCCTGAGGCATAAAACCACATGAGGTAGGCAAGTGTTAAGAGTTAAGGCCAGAAAATAACACTTACCAGGTCATAACAGAGCTTAAATGCCACCCTAAGTTGCAACTTTATCTTACAGGTCGTGGAGGGCTAGACATCAAATGATTTAATTTGGAAACTTAGCTAAATAAAAACATTTTAAAATGATTTATCCAGTATTACTTCAGAGGGCAGTTCGCAGGAGCATGGGAGGGAACACAGAACGGGCAATAGGGAGGCATTTAGATTAGCAGAGGAAAAAGATGATGAAGGGGACCAGGTAGGCTGAGGTTCCTGCATTGTGGGGGGGGGGGATGTTTATTTGAGAGAAAGGTAGGTAGTTGGTAGAATCTGCTGAGTGCATCTGAGGAAGGGAAAGTGGAGGCTACCTCACTTTTGACTTACTTGAAGGTTACCTCAGAAACTGCCTCAGATTTCCAGCTTGTGCAACTTGATGCATAATGTAAATGAAACATAAAATATAGTCACATAAAAATACTGGCATAACATTTTAAGTAATGGAGAAGTAGTAATGGTACAAAGCAAAGAGAGAGAATAGGGCTCAGGAAAGATAACTCCTACCATCCCAGAATACACTGTACAAGGTAGAAGAGACTAAGTACAGAAGTTAAAAGGGTCACAAAAGAACCAGCACTATTCAATTATCCTTCAACCCCTACACCACTGGAGGGAGGGCACTGTTTTGAAGTTACCATGATTTAGCTGCATCCATAATTTAACTCTGGAAAGGGTTTGGTCTATTTGAATACAATTGCTCCAGATGTTCTGTGGACTCATGTCTTTAATCACAGTTAGAAAATCCCTCCACAAAAATGTACTTCTGAACAGGCACCTGGCTGGCTCAGTTGCTAAGCGTCTGCCTTCAGCTCAGGTCATGATCCCAGAGTCCTGGGATCAAGTCCCACATGGGGCTCCCTGCTAGGTGGGAAGCCTGCTTCTCCTTCTCTCACTCCCCCTGCTTGTGTTCCCTCTCATGCTGTGTTTCTGTCAAATAAATAAATAAAATCCTGGGGGAAATAAAAAAAGAAATGTACTTCTGAAGAGATGGAAACTGCCTAATTTCTAAATTCTTTTTTTTTTTTTTTAACTCCCCTCCCCTAGTACATGAAAAGAGTAAACTGCATAGCTCCTAAAGTCGGGGCAGCAACAGGTCACAGATTCAGCAGGGAAAGCCAGGGAAGTTGAGGACAGGTTGTAAGTTCACGAAGAGCCGCAGGAGGTGCTCGGCGGCTCCAAGTCAAGTCGATATACATGCAGGTATCATAATTTTGGTGTTTCGAAATGAGTAGACCATACCAAAGTTGGCCAGTACAATCAGCAAAGAAGCTCAAAGGGTGAAAGATTATTCTGGTAGCAAAGAGAAGGTCAGGCGCTCAGAGAAATATTTCTGGAAGGAAGCAGGGAAGTCATTTGAGGGCAAACCAACGGGGCCAAGTTCAGGAGACTGCTAACAGCTCTGGGTTCCAGGAGTGATCTTTTACATCTTTTCCTCATATCAAAAGAGTCAATTTCCAAGCATAATTGTCTGAGACCTGCAGGGAGAGACACAAATAGCAGTACCCGGCTGGGAGTCGGGACCTAATGGCCAATGGTTCCGTTTCTGGTTCACTAAGTCTGAATTGGGCCAGTATTTGCATTTCTGACAATTTGCAGATCACTTCATGCTTGCTGGCCCAGAGACTGAACTGTGAGAGCCACTGCTATTGATCATGCATTTTTATCCCTAGACGTGATCCAGACTCATGTCACAAGCTTGGTAAACGCTCATACCTGAACCTAGAGATGGGAATGAGGTGGTCTAGAATAGAACCTGAGATTATTCTATTTTTTTTTCTTTAAGGCTCTGTACATAGTTCCAATATCTAAACAAGGGTGAGGATTACTGATACATGTACATGTAGAGTTAAATGATGACAAATTAGTTCTTAACCTGGATTCAGCAAGGCAACTTTCTGAAGGGGAACTAGCTTCTTTAGGCATATAGGTTTAAATTTATGAACTCTAATAATGGTAATGTTTCCCAAAAGCACTTTACTAATAGTTCCTGTTCTTTCAAAGTCCGACTGATGCCAATAAAGTTTTTTAAAAATATCAATAATTTGGGGCACCTGGGTGGCTCAGTTGGTTGAGCGACTGCTTTCAGCTTAGGTCATGATCCTGGAGACCCGGGATCGAGCCCCACATCGGGCTTCTTGCTCAGCGGGAAGCCTGCTTCTCCCTCTCTCAGTCCCTCTGCTTGTGTTCCCTCTCTAGCTGTGTTTCTCTCTGTCAAATAAATAAATAAAATCTTAAAAAAATATATCAATAATTTATAAACCATAATAAAAGGTTCAACTTATCTTTAGGAAACAAAGGAATCATCTCTAACAATGGAAGGAAGACTTTGGTTTTCTCCATCCATGTCTCCAAGATATAGAAGGAAAACAATTTTTCCAAAACAACAATAAAGCAGCCAAGAGGAAAATCCAATAAAGTTGCCGAGAAATGCCAGTGCTCTAGGAACAGATGGGCTGCTTCGTTTCTGAAATTTTATGAAGAATATCGACTGACTGAAACATTGACAAAGATTTTTTAATGCAACTTGAGAAATAGGAAAAATAATCAAGTCCCTTCTAACATGCAAGCTAGAGGAGATGCTTGCATCTAGGGATGACATTGGCAACCTTTCTTGCATTTTTCAGAATTACTAAATAATTGATCAGTTAACAAAAGCTAAAATAATACTATGCTGGTATGATCTTAGTTTTGTTGACCAAATTTCTCTTCCTTGCATAGTAATATGGTTTTAAAACAATTATATCCCAAAACGGCATTTCTACTTCCTTGTTACAACCTTTGAATTGCCCACTGCATAGAGTTGGAAGATATTCTGAGGTAGAGAAACAGGAATTACCAGAGAAAGGGTATTTATTTCCTTCTACTAGAGCTAATTTTTGTCATCAGAATAATGGACTGTCCCCTTCAGAAAAACAACTGAAGAGTTTACGTAGCTTCCTTTGGAAGACTTACATACCACCTCCCCTGGGTTCTGCCAGTATCTCTTGTGTACTTTATTACAACATATTACTGAATTTTGCTTATATGCTGATCTCTCCATGACCTGGTACCTTTCTACCCCAGTACCAAACATAGGACATGGCAAAGAAATCATCAGTCAAGGTTTTTGAAATACTAGATTGATGTTAGCGTGTAATAGATCCCACATTACTTTAATTCCCTATTTTAAATGATTCTGGCCATCATGTTTCAGCCCATGATCCTTAAAAGTATTCAGCCTTTATTTATTCATTCTTATTAGTATATGCAAAGTTGTAATGACTTGAAACCTGACTCCATCTGATGGATTACAAAATAATTCCAGAAATTATTAAGAATAATACAAATCTTTCTGTAGGATGTTTACATAGTGTGTGACACAGAAAACTCCTACAAATCCTTCCTAGACATTTTATTCCCAAGATTTTCAATCTACACAACTGTTTAAAGTATCTCATGCTCCCTCCCAGTGCTCACTTACTCCCAGCACCACCCCTCAGGACCCCTCATTTACCCTCAACATCATCCCATTACCCGGCCGGGAGTCGGGACCTAATGCCCAATGGTTCCGTTTCTGATTCACAAAGTCTGAATTGATACATGTACATGTAGAGACTGCTAACACCACCCTATTACTTACCCCCAGCACTACCTCATTCCTTATCCCCAATACCATCCCCCTCACTTACTCCCTAACATCGCCTCACTACTCACCCCAGCACCACACCACCCCCACTGCCCTCATTCTACCATTTTCCCTTCATCACGTTTATCTGTCTCCCTGTTCAAAAATACATCCCATAGTTTCCCAAAGAAATTTAGTTCATCTTCAGCTTCCTTTATTGCACTTACTACCTACCTAGTTTATGTAAAACATACTCAATCTTCCTCCACAGGTTTCCTAGTGTTTCAAAATTGAACTGCTGGGTACCTAGCCTATTCATCATTATAATCACATGATTTGTAAAGTCATTCAACTTCAGTGTGTATTTCATATCTCACTGAAGCTTCCATGGAACACCAGCCTCATCTGAAATTATAGTGCACAGAATATTAGTATTTTAAAAGAACCTCAAAATCACATAGTCATTCCTGTCAGTTGACACAAGGGTAGGCAGACTTTGAGAGAGGTGCATGTTACATGCCAAAGCACTGCTGTCGGCAAGATGGTGGTAGGAAGAGAAGGAGCCTCCTGTGAACTGTCTTAAAAGTCCAGTCAAGAACTACTGTACTTCCTTCCCATCCCTTCCTTTGCATCACTGATGCTCAGCTCTGAGAAACCCTCTTCCCCTGGTACTCACCTGCTAAATTAGTGACTCTGCTCTGTCCTACCCAGCATTCTGTAACACCCCATCATCCTACTAACCTCAGTGGATTGAATCCTACTCTGACATTCTTTCTCATTAGCCTGTCTGCAATAGGAATCAGTTTCTGATGTTGAGTTCTGAACATTTATTAGGAGTTGATGTATTTGTAGGACTCAGACTTAAAACCAAAAATTTAAATTTCATGTATTAAACTAATAATAACTGAAACTTTGTGTTCAAATATGCCATGATATTATAAACAAGAAATTTCAATTACTGAGAACTTTATTACTTCATATTCATTCTCTGGAAAAACTTACTAAGAACCAATATTTGACAAATATTTGTTGAGAAACTCTAGGCTAGGATGCTGAGAAAGAGAATAATGGGGACAGGTTGAAGCATTTTTCTTTTTTTTCTTTTTTTTTTTTAAGATTTTATTTACTTGACAGAGAGAAACACAGCCAGAGAAGGAACACAAGCAGGGGAAGTGAGAGAGGGAGAAGCAGGCTTCCTGCCGAGCAGGGAGCCCGATGTGGGACTCGATCCCCGTTCTCCGGGATCATGACCTGAGCCGAAGGCAGTCGCTTAACCAACTGAGCCACCCAGGAGCCCCATGAAGCATTTTTCAAATGGTAGTATGAGTGGCATTAATGAGCAGGGGGGAAAAGCAGTCCTGTGAAAAGAAGCTGAGAGTAGGAATGGGGCAAAATTCCAGGCAGATCGAACAAAATATCTTAGAAAATATTTGTTATTCTTACACATTTACCTGAACATATGTGACTGTGTGATGTGAACTTCTCAATTTCAAGTACAGAGTTTCTTTTTTTTTTTTTTTTTTTAAAGATTTTATTTATTTATTTGACAGAGAGATCACAAGTAGGCAGAGAGGCAGGGAGAGAGAGAGGAAGAAGAAGGCTCCCTGCTGAGCAGAGAGCCTGATGCAGGCCTTGATCCTAGGACCCTGAGATCATGACCTGAGCCGAAGGCAGTGGCTTAACCCGTTGAGCCACCCAGGCGCCCTCAAGTACAGAGTTACTAATAAAATGTTTTGACTCCTGTATACTCCATATATGAGTATACACATTAATGTTAAGAACATTTCTAATATAAATTGAATTCAAATGTCAATGTAGGACACTTGTAGGTTGAAAAATAGCCCAGCCTTCGGCCATTTATTTTCTTCCTTCAACAAATTCATGATTACTATTAGTACATTGCTTTTACTAGTACCTGCCCAGAACTTCTATCAAGTTTATGTCCTATGTCAATTAGACATTCAAATTCATTTGGGGTCAAGAATGTAAATTTTGAACAAAAGCATTAGAAATAATCTGTAGAGAAATATGGGAAGAAAGATTTAGGCTATTTCATTTATAAAATGCATTCGTTGTCTGTGACATTATCATCACAGCAAGGACTTCATAGAAGCCACTTAATTTTATCTGTACTTATTTTCCTTTCAGCTTCTGTTAATTGACCTGAGCAAAACACCCTGTATCAACACTTCTTTGAGGCACAGATACTTATACAGGTTAACTTGCCTTTTCCTTAAAATAAATAAATAAATAAATAAAGTTAGGAGTATCTGGGTGGCTCAGTTGTCAAGCATCTGCCTTCAGCTTGGGTCAGGATCCCAGGATAAGGGGATCGAGCCCAGCATCCAGCTGCTTGCTCAGCGGGAAGCCTGCTTCTCTCTCTCTCACTCCCCCTGCTTGTGTTCCCTCTCTCATTGTGTTTCTCTCTGTCAAATAAATAAATAAAATCTTTAAAAAAAATTAAAGTTAAAAAAAAAAAACTATAGGAGCATTCTGCTGCTATACAGGTCACTTGAATCACCTTATTCTGGCATTAAGGATATAATAATGTTGATTTACCAATGTGTATTTAAACAGTTGGAAGTTTTTTAATTCCATCATGCTGGATTGCAGAGAACCCTAAGAAGCAAGAAGCATATTAAGCTCTTTCTCTCAGGGATATCTTAGGAGGATGATGTATTAGGAGGATGATCTAACACCTTTGGTTCCCTCTTGCCACCAAAGTCCTCATCTGAACCTTGCAAAAGATGTGTCAGGTTTGTTAATTGTGTTCTCTAAATTGTGTACCTTATGGAAGACCTCATCTGTGTTTGTGCTTCTTTGTCTTTGAGGAATGTTCTCATTTATCCTTTCAAATAGATTACTCAACGGGAAGCAGACAGCTCAAGTTTCTCTTGCAGCCAAGAGACCCTTTCCTGGAAAGAAGGGACTGATTTTCCTCAGAGCAAGCAGATGGTCGCACCCCTAGAAGGTCCCAGGGAGACTCACCTCTGTCACACAAAATTTCTCTGACAAGTAGGGAGAAGCAGGTAGAAAGCAAATGTCAAGCCAAACACAGCCTATTTATGCCCTTGGTTCTGGACGCCACCAAAATGCCTGCATCTTGAAAGAAACCACTGAAGCAGGTACTAGCAAAAATCAAGGTAAAACTGAAAGAGAAGAAAAAAGGATCCATGGAGATTCTTTATCACAATAGACATTATGGTGCAAAGCAGTTCTGCTTTCAAACTAGAGGGCTGTGATTTTAAAAGAATTCTATTTCTATTTTGTTCTCTACATCTGAGCTAACAGGAGAAAGAACTTAAAAAAAAATAAGCAAAGTGTCACTTCGAGAAATTTCCAAATAAACATCTCGTGGATCAGTGAGGACTTGAAGTCAAACGATTTTTAAAATAGGAGGATATAACTTGCAGGCAACTGGAGACGCATTTGTGAGACTTAGGAGTTTCACAAGAGTATGGCTTATTTGATTTCCATTCCACTCTACATTTCTTGGATGTCAGCCAAGTGGCAGGCACTGGGTTAGTCACCAGGGGAGTACAGAACCTAGTGCTAACAAAAACCAAAACAAAACAAAAAAGAAGTTAGTGCTAACAGACCTCAGTTCAATCATCAGCTCTACCCATGGCAGTTGTGTTGTCTAAGAAGATACTCTATAAAGCACATTGCTTTCCACATAATGCTGGCATAATGTGCTTAGTGCATTAGTGCATAGCAAGCATTCAGTAAGATATATAATCACTATTATTATTACTAGCACTACTATTGCAGGAAGATAAGTTTGTAAGAACATGCTTTAAGTTATAATTCACAGTCTAGTGGGAGATTAAAAACACAACTAGCTATAATGCAATACGGGATTTTACAGATTATACACAGAGCTGTTAAAACAGAAAGGATGAAAGAATTGCCTCAACAGTGAAAGTATTCACACATCTCTCTTAGAGACTTGTCAAATCCTAAAGCTAGAACATTTCAAGTGAAGGTCTGAATTAAAAACAAACAAAAAACCTCATTTCCTTCTATACCAACAATCTATCAAGGGACAGTACTTCAAGGATCCCTTCCACCTGATTCAATCTTTTTTACAGCTGTTAATCCTTCAAAATTGTAAACAAAGTATTTGTTATGCTTATCGTTTATTGTCTGTTTCCTCCCACTCGATTGTAAATTACTCAGTGGCACGCCTCTTTTTGTCTGTGTTGTGCAAGACCAAATTCAAAGCACCTAGTAGAGTGCCTCGAATACACTAATTATTCAAAAAATTGTTGTGGACTAAATGAGTGCATGAATGAACTGGTAATTCCTATCATCCAGCAGTGGCCATCTTCAGGATCTGAAATGCATAAGGAAAAAAATCTGGCAAAAATGACCCAAGTACATAGAAATACAGTTCTACTTATTACTCCTTACCTACTGACATCTAACTTATAAATGACATAAAATGTCTTGATCTATTCTGAAGTTTTCTTCCTTAATTTAAATTTAAGTAAAGAGAAATGGTTTATATAAACGGAGACAATTAACAATTATTAGTGTGAATGAGCATGAACTCCTGGTTCCCTTATCTCCTCACTGGATTCTGGTCCTGGCTCCATGGAAACCACACCAAGCACCATCCAGCCTCTGACCTTAGCATAAGAATTAAGGAGTTCCTACTTCTGTGGTAGAAGGAGTAGTGTGTGTCCCAAAATTTAGAATTCCTTGTGGCACCTGGCTGGCTCAGTGGGCAGAACATGTGACTCTTGATCTTGGGGTTGTACATTCAAGCCCCTTGTTGGGTTTACACGTTTTACTTAAAAATCCTTAAAAACAATTTAGAATTACTCTTTTCTAATAGATATAGAGTCCTAAATTTTAGGTAGATGAGGTATTCATTCGAGTAATACTGTTTGTAGAGAATGGGTCAAAAATACTCTAGAAATTTAACTTTAATGGACATTGGGGAGGGTACATGCTATGGTGAGTGCTGTGAATTGTGTGAGACTGATGATTCACAGACCTGTACCCCTGGAGCAAATAAGACATTATATGCTAGCCAAAAAAAATGAAGGAAGGAAGGAAGGAAGGAAGGAAGGAAGGAAGGAAGGAAGAAAAGGAAAAGAAAGGAAAGGAAGGGAGGAAGGAAGGAAAGAAGAAAAAGAAAGGAAGAAAATGGAAGGAAGGAAAGGAGGGAGAGAGGGAGAGAGAGAGAGAAAGAAAGAAGAAAAGAAAAAGAAAGGAAGGAAGGAAGGAAGGAAGGAAGGAAGGAAGGAAGGAAAAAAGAAAAGAAAAGAAAAGAAAAGAAAAGAAAAGAAAAGAAAAGAAAAGAAAAGAAAGAGAAATTAATTTACTTTTAGAAGCCAGCCACCATCAGATAGCACAATTTCTTCGGGATAATCCTGTTTGGTATTCATCTTATAAGCACATCTTTAGAACACATCTTATCTGTAAATTAGTCCTACCAACATGTAAATTACATTTAATGTCACTTTATCATTTCTCTATGGAGCATATCAATCCATTTCATGTGTGCCAACACTTCTACCCACAGGAATTCCTGAAAGAATAAAGACTTGAGAAAAATTATTTTGTATGATGTTCTGTAGGGTTTTAAACCTAAATCACAAAGATAAGAAATACTGTGCTATGTAATGGATTAAAAAATTATAAAACCCAAATTATCTAGATATAACTGCCCAGAAACATGTCCTTTAATTAAAAACAATGGAATTTTCCCACCTAATCAATGAATAAAACTCTCATCCTAATTTTTTACTGGTTTTCATCTGCTGAGCCCTTTCTAGGAGAACCTGCGCCAGGGAGGAAGATGATATACCCCACAGAGCAGAGAAGGTGGAGGCAATCAGAAAACACTCTACCTGCCAATGTACAACTACTTTAGGGCTCCCCAGGACCTTTAGGAGATGTTCCTCGATAAGGATCCAGTGTCACTTCCTCTCTCTGGTTAGCCTTTGGATTTTTTTTTCCCCTACCCTAGTAATATGCCTTAGTAAATCATATATTCTGCTCAGAGTAGACTAAAATTCACATTTTGAATGCTGCTTTAAAGGCATTGAATTGTTTCATAATTCTCCCCCCTTGGGAAGAAAAAGGGCTGAGATTTCTTTCCCTATAAATGTAGCATAGGGAGCATGCAGGCAATACTGAAAGTTATATCCTGCAAGACCCAAGACCAGTGCGTTGCTCAATAAATACTAGCTATTAGAGAACTTGTTCAGCAAATTGCTGTCACCAGTATCAGATAATAAAAGAACATGAAATAAGATGAAGGAATTTTCTATAGGAGAAGGAATATTTCATGAGTAGACAAGTATTTTTTAAATTCTTGACACTACTTTGATGTGAAAAAATGGTGGGCAGATTAGTTCTTACAGATAAGATATATTGTTTGGGTTTGTTTAAAGATTTTATTTATTTGTTTGAGAGAAAAAGAGAGATCAATCAGAGAGAGCACAAGTAGGGGTGGGGAGAGGGAGAACCAGGTTCCACGCTGAACGTGGAGCCCAGTGTGGGGCTTGATCCCAGGACCCAAGGATCATGACCTGAGCCAAAGGCAGATCCTTAACCAACTGAGCCACCCAGGTGCCCTCAGATAAAATATATTGTTAATAATAGCATTTATTAGTTGATCATCATTGAGTTACATCTTTTACACAGGTTGGCTCATTTAATCCTTTCAAAAACTGAAATGTAAATATAATTTCCATTTCTCACATGAGAAAACCGGGCTCAGAAAAATTAAGTAACTTGCCCAAAGTCATCTGGCTAGTTAGACGACTCAGGATAGTAGAATCAAGATTGGGGTAGGGGGAACATCCTTATCAGGAACACAGAAACAGCTGTTACCATCATGAATGTACAGATCATCCGTCAGCAGTTAGCCCCCTAGTCAGCACCTCAAATTGTATCATTTTCTGAAACTCGATTTTCATATTTTCCAAATTGCTTATGGGACATGTCCAATACTGTCTCAAAAGTTAATATAAACAAAATAGAGTTCGGTTTAATCACTAAGAATTAGCTCCCTACCCCAAATTCTTGTATGTTCCAGCAATGTCACTAATCCCAATGTCCTCACATTGCAAATCCCACTCAGCCAATATCATCTCCAGTAACTAATTACCAGTCATCAAGAAAGCCAAATGTGACCCTTTGAAAACCCACTCTTCTAGCTCTTGTGCTTAGGCCTTGGAGAGAAGCAGAAGTACCTCAGCCAATGAATCCCTTCAAGGAGCTTACAATCTAGGAGTATTCACATCAAAGGTTTAAAATGTGAGTCATAGAGTAAATGATCCAGAAAAATGCAATTGGAATTCAGAAGAGAGTTTACTCTGGCCTCGAGTATTTATAAAATACTTCCTATGAGAGATGTGATTTGATCAGCCTTCTAGGATAGAGAGGGCTCTGACATTTTAAAAGAAACCCTTGCTTGTGGTAAACATTCAAACTATCTAGAAAGGACATGAAAAGGACTTACACAATTCAAAACCAACAAAACCAAATGACCTGATTTAAAAACGGGCAGGAGACATAACTAAACATTTCTCTAAAGACATGCAGATGGCCAGTAGGCACATGAAAAGATGCTCAACATCACTGATCATTAGGGAAATGCAAATCAAAACCACAGTGAGATACCGCCTCACATAGGTCAAAATGGCTAAAATCAAGAAACAATGCTTGGCAAGAATGTGGAGAAAAAGGTGCCCCCGTGCACTGTTGGGGGAGTGCATACAGGTACAGTCAGTTTGGAAGACAGTATGGAGGTTCGTTAAAAACTTAAAAATAGAATTACATTATGATCCAGCAATTACACCACTAGGTATTTACCCAAAGAATACAAAAACATTAATTTAAAAGATATACGCAGCCCTATGTTTATTGCAGTACTATTTACAATAGCCAAGAAATGGAGAAAAAAAAAAGAAAAGAAATGGAAGCAGCCAAGTGTCCATCATTGGATGAATGGATAAAGAAAATGTGGTGTATATACATAGTGAAATATTAGTTGGCCATAAAAAAGGGTGAGATCTTGTAGTCTGCAACAACATGGATGGATTCAGAGCGTATAATGCTAAGTGAAAGAAGTTAGTCAGAGAAAGACAAATACCATATGGTGTCACCCATACATGGAAAAACAAAACAAAGAAAAAAAGGAGACAAAGAGACCAAAAAAACATCAGACTCTAAAATACAGAGGACAAACTGGAGGTTGCCAGAAAGGAGGTAGGTGGAGAGATGGATGAAATCGGTGATGAGGATTAAGAGTGCACTTTCTGTCATGAGCAATGAGTATGTACAGCATTGCAGAATCACTATATTGTACCCCTGAAATTAATGTAACACTATGGTAATTATATTGGAATTCAAAATAAAATACTCTTTTCACCCTAAGACATCATAAAAATTAAAAGGCAAGCCACCAATTGGGAGAAAATCATTGCAATGCATTTATAGAAAAAAAAAAAAAACTCTGGTATTCAGAATATATAAATAACTCTTACAATCAATAACTTTTTTTTTTAAATTTGTGGAAGAGTGGACAACATGTATGAATAAGCATTCCAAAGAGACATGAATATTAATCAAGAGAGGGAAAAAAATGGGGCACCTGGGTAGCTCAGTTGGTTAAGCGACTGCCTTTGGCTCAGGTCATGATCCCGGAGACCCGGGATCAAGGCCAGCATCAGGCTCCCTGCTCGGCGGGAAGCCTGCTTCTCCCTCTCTCACTCCCTCTGCTTGTCTTCCCTCTCTAGCTGTGTTTCTATCTGTCATATAAATAAATAAAATCTTAAAAAAAAGAGAGAGAAAGGGAAAAAAATGATCATTATTAGCAGTAAGTCAGGAAACAACACATTTAAACTATAAAAAGCTATCATTTTGCATTCATAAGACCGGCAAAAAAATAAAATGTATCACCAAGTATTGGCAAAGATATGGGGGATAAAAAGTCTCCTCTAGACTGCTGGGGAAGTATAAAGAGGTAGAATGCTTTTTTGGTAATTGGGTATTACCTACTCCATGAGAAGGTACACATCCCACTCTCCTGTAATTCCACCCCTAAGAAGGCTCCTTTGTTAGCACAGGAAATATGCATATGAATCTTCATAGCAGCCTTGTTGGAAAATACCGACTGTCCACCAACAGCTGACTGATAACATTAATCATGATATATTATGAAATGGAATACCATATTGCAGTAGAAATGACTAAAAAGGATCTACATATACCAACAAAATACTAATCAATTAAAGTAAGGTGAAAAAAGACTACGGAGCATGTTTATTTAAATAGGTAAAAAAAAGAACAAAATGAGACTATTTTGCTTAAGGAACATAAAAACATAGCTAAGCATAAGGAAATGCATGGGAATATAAACACAGAATTCAGTACTGGCGTACCTCATTTTACTGCACCCCACTTTATTGCATTTTTTACAAACTGAATGTCTGTGACAATCTTGCATTGAGCAGACTATCGGCACCATTTTTCCAATAGCATTTGCTCTCTTCATGTCACATTTTGGTAATTCTCACCATATTTCAAACTTTTCTTCATCATCATTATTATTATTATTATTATTATTATTATTATTATTATTATTATTATTATATTTATAATGGTAACCTGTGATCAGCGACCTCTGCTGTTAGTCTGTAATTGTTCTGGGACTCCATGAAGCATACACATATAAGATGGCGAACTTAATCTGTAATTGTTGTGTGTGTTCTGACTGCTTGGCTGACCAGCCATTCCCTGTCTTTCTCCCTCTCCTCCAGCCTTAGGAAAGTTCATTAACTTACAATGACCTCTAAGCTTAAATTGCCACAGGGTGCCTAGGTGGCTCAATCTCTAAGTGTCTGCAGTCAGCTCAGGTCAGGATCTCAGGGTTCTGGAATCAAGTCTTGCACTGTGCTCCTTGCTCAGTGGAGAGTCTGCGTCTCACTCCACCCTTCCCCCCTGCTCATGATCTCTCACCCACTCTCTCTCTCTCTCAAATAAATAAATATTTTTAAAAAGTATAAAATGTAAATAAATGTTTAAAAGGGAAAAAAAAATTGCCACAGCTACCCAACCTTCAGCAACCATCACCTATCTGATTGCTCAGCAGCCACAAGGAGGCAAGACCCTCCCCCAGCAAAAAGATGACAACTTGCTGGAAACTCAGAGGATGGCTAGTATTTTGTAGCAATAAAGTATTTATTTCTTAAGGTATACGTACATACATTTATTTTAGAAATAATTCTATTGCACATTTAATAGACTACAGTATAGTACAAACATAACTTAAATGCAGTGGGATACCAGGACATTCATTCAGCTCACTTTATTGTAACATTCACTTTTTTGTCTGGAACTGAACTTGGACTATCTCTGAGTTCTGCCTTTAGAGAGGGTACCATGAGAGGAGATATGCTTGGAGAAAGAGTACTCTGGGAGTATTAACAGTATGTGTAATGACATTTCATAATCTGGGGGGTGGATACATAGGTGTTTATTTTAATATATAATTTTTCAGTGTTATTAAAATAGTTCACAATAATTTTTAATTAACAATAAAGAATTGAAAAAACCAGTTTGGGACACAGGTCTAGGTAAAAGAGAAAGGAAGGAGTCAAATATTACTCAAAAATGTTTCCAAAATATCTCATGTCTGCTTTTCCCCCAATTTGTACTTCCTCAGACTTTGTTCTCATTGTTTATGTCTCAATTAATGAACAGCCTCCTAATGCCTCTCTCTGGTCCAATATGGTGGTAGATGGATCTACTTCCATCAGCCTAAGAGGCCACTCCTCTGTATCACTGTTTATTCAAAATCCTTCAATGTTCCTATCAACTCTAAACATTCTCCATCCTTCTCAATCAAATTCATCTCCAGGTCTAATGAAAATGCACTAGGGAACTAGGGCTGATGATTATCTCCTTGTACCAGGAATACGCCAAGTTGATTTGCTTGTGTTTCCATGTCTTTGTAAATGTTCTGCCTTATCTCTTCTTCCACTTAACTCTTACCCATCCAGGGAAGCCCAGCTTCAGACCTTCCTCCTTAGGGAAGGTCCACCATGATCCCATTTTTTGTTGAGCTCTGCCACTCCACAAAAGACCAGGGTAAGTATGACTAGTCCCAGATATATGAGTCCTTGGGTTCTGTAACATGTCCTTACTAATTATTTTCTACATTTTAATCTTATACTTTTGGAATAGATTTTAAGCCACCCAAGGATTGGAACAATGTTTGCATTTCTGTACTCTCCATGCTAAGTACACAGGAGATACTATAATTTTGTCAGTCTGTTTGCTCGGCCTGGGGGCGACATCCATGTCAATATCTACATCAATCATCTACATCCTTTAGGATTCTTATCATCAAAGCAAGAGATTTTAAATTACCAAAAAAATAAAAGCAAATCTAGATAAATTACAACGCATCAGAGTTTATAGTAACATGAGCCATGTCCATGTTGAGTCTTACTTTTCCTTAGTGAAGGCTCAGTAGTAATCTAGCAACTAAAGGAGGGTGCCAAGTGGTAGGTTAAGCCCACCTCAATGCACCATTCGAGTATCTCAGAAGCATGGAGCAGGATAGAATATACTACCTGCCTGGCCAGAAACTAGTATTAAAAAAAAAAAAAAAAATCATGGAACTACTTAGGAGGCTGTGATTCCATGTAATTTTAAAAGGCAGATTCCAACATCGCCTATGAGTGACAGCCACCCCACGTAGGTTCTAAGTACTTACACAGAAATCTGCCCCAAGCAACAGTCAGTTTATCTACTTCTCTCCATCCCATGGCATTTATTTCTCATCCTTGTGAGCTGATTCAATCCTTCACTGTCCTTTGAACATCTGTATCCCTTCCATATACGAGTCCTATACTAGCCATCATCTCTGAGCTTTGGTCTCACAGAAGTAGGCACAGAAACAGAAAATGAATACAAAACTAAGAAATAAGTATGTATCAGATTCCATGGAGACAAAGGAAGGAGTGTTCAATCCTTTGGGCTAGAGAGTAAAAAGGAGCCAGAACTAAAGCCTGGAGAGGGGAGCACTCCATGCATAATAAGCATGGGGGTGGAGTGATGAAGCTATTCATATGTTTATTTTGAGCAATAAAACTGAGGCTTTTTTGTTTTCATAGCTTTAAATCCTTATCTTTTTCCTTAGCTTCCTCTTGTTTTCCAGTGGAGTGCAGTTTCCTAAGTTGGGAAATGTAGCAAAAGCTACCCCCTCATACGTTGGCCACCCTGGGATCCACCCTGTGTTTCCCAAGTATTATTAGAGATTACAGAATTTAAGATTGCAAAGAGCAAGGGAGATGGGGGGGGTGCTGTAAAAGCCACAGAATTATGGTCCTTACAGTTTGAATACAGATTTGCATTCAATCATTTGTTTATTAACTCATTCACTTAACCAGTGTTTACTGACCACTTACTAAGTGCCTAGGGCTGTGCTCAGCATTGCTGCCATCTGGTGAACAAGCTATATTTAGTTCTTGGTCTCCCGGAATGCACGCAGTTCAGTAGGGAAGACAGCTGATAGGATAATCACAAAAGTCAAAAAGCATCCTTATTTACTGTGAAAGGCCTGTGAGAAAAGTATAAAGCACTGAAACTGCATTCAGTTGGAGAGCCTTGCTGATTAAATTACCTTTCAGCTGAGGTCTAGGAAAGAGGAAATAACCTAAGAAACAGTATTGCAGGGAAAGCAGGAGGGGCGGGGGGGCGTGGTGCTGGGCGGCATCTTATCCTGCTTCACAGAAGCTATAGAATCAGGTGAGTCTCCTCTAAATTTCCTAGGCAAGGGTTCACATAATAAATTTCCAAATGTGTTTACTGCTTGGAGGTCCTGTCCCCCACTCCCACCCCAGTCACCCTGAGGCTCTAATGGAAAAAAATGCATCCCCGTTTGAAACAATGAAAAGGTTTCTTAGCCTTTGGGGTTAATGCCAGGGAAAGAAGCTTCCAAGGGAGTGACTCTACCCTGCCTTTTTACTAGAGTAGTAGGATGAATCATATCATGGAATGGTTGTTTGCAAAGTCTGAGACAAGATCAAAATGCCATTTGTCTCTGAAACTGCAGCATGTGTTTTGTAAAATCTCAGTGATATCTAGCGGGGAAATTTCTAGTCCAGAAATAGACTTCATTCTGAGTTTCCAAAGAAACTGAAACCAAGACAGGGTCTCCAGAGAAAGGATATGATCTTGAGGTCAGAGTAAGGGTTAATGCCAGTCCCCTATCCTATACTAATGAATGCTCTCCAGTAGCAGAATTAAAAGGGAAGTTACTCTAGCAGATGTTTTCAAATTAGCCAAAACCATGTCACAGAGTAAAGTGGCAAGGCTGGAAACATGCCTAGAGAGAGAGAGAGAGAGAGAGAGAGAGAGAGAGACAGAGAGAGAGAGCTGCCCACAGGCCGCCTGAGGGAGCCATTTCAATGTCTCTGAGCAGTCCCCAGTGCAGATGGGGACACAGGAGCTGGGAAAATCAGCACCCCGACCACAGACCCTTCTTTCCTAATTGCTTAGCCAGGGCTTCACCAAGCCCCTGCTCTGCTGGATACTGAGAAAATCTGGCTGGATTGCACAGTTACATACTGCCAAACTACACTCCTTATGGCTCACTTTTGCATTGCTGCTTACAAATCTCACACACAAAAAAACTTATAAATCTCAAGATATTGAGAGAAGATCTAGAAATTGTCAATGACAACAGGTGAGCAAATGATGATAAGTGAATATAAAAACAAACAGTGGAGTTTGGGGCAAATTCCAGGTCATTCAAAACAACCTCAAGTGGGGCAATCATATCCCAGTTGTACTGGTTCTCAACTACCCAAGAAAAAGCGCAGGAATACGGGCCAAAGATCTATGGCTATATGTCCAGAGGGCTTCCTGTGTATGAGTTGGTCTTCTGAAGTGGGATTCACTTACCTTGCAATCCTTAACTCCTATAGGAAGGAGAAAACAATACATACCAACCTTTAAGTCAATGAAGGAAGAGAATAACACTAGTTTCTCACCTGTATATCTCTGGTCCCTGCCATCTATTAGAATGAAGAATGTAAAACTGATGGGTCAATACACCTCATATGCAATACCAACTTCTGGGGGTGGTGTATGTGTGTAGCAAATATGTATACATGTTTTAATGCTTTATGAATTAATGGGATGTTTATTATTATTTTGCATAAACCAAATATGTGTTAGAAGGAAACTGACCAGTACCTAGTATCTCATACAATAAATTATCAGTGGATGTTTAATAAATTAAAGCAAATGCCTGAAGACTAGTTCTAAATCCTGCTCTGTGGTAGAAGAAGGAAGAGCATCTCTAGCAATTTCAGATAGACCACACATCTACAGAAAGTCCCCTTCATTGGGCAGTAAGAGGAATCAGGCTACAAATTCTCCATGATTTAAAAAGGGTGTGTGGGGGGGGAGAGAAAGTTATTTGGGGGCCAGTGAAATGATTCCTTTCTTTGAAAATGGAGAATTATAAGCTCTTAGAATCTTCTGGAAATAAAAGGCAGCACAAGACAACGGGGTGCTTTTGAAGCTCCAAGCATCTCAGCAGCACAAAAATTTTTGGAATGCTAGAAAAGGGACTTCTTGCGATTGTGTTTCTTTAAAATAAAAATCTATTAAGAGAACAATATCCCACAGAGGTAAGGCAAAGACTGCAAATGTGAGAGGTGAGGGGCGGAGCAAAATGTTGCGATTTTTGAAAAGTCCTTACAGCCTTTCTGCTTTAATGGTGCAGCTCCTCTAGCAGGGAGAAATAATTACCCAGGAAAAAGAGAAAAGAAACAAAAGAATTTACAACTACATTGTTTCCTTAAATTAAGCAAAGAGAGACAAGTGTGGTTTCTATAGAGATGCAATCTTCATAAAAATCTTCAAGTTCAGTGCTTCCAGAGAGGAACAGAAAACTTCTGCAGGGAGCATAGTGGATCTGATAAAGGGCAGAGCAATTTCTGGGAATGATGAAGAAGACACCAGAAGATGAACTGGACACCATCATATAAACTCACTATAAAACACACATTTAGATAGCATTTTCCTAGTCTTTCTCAAGTCAAAATAGTACATGAAATCAAAATCAGAATGCTTAATTTTTTTTTCTAGAAGTTTCTATACAAAGAATGTACTTGCCACAGTTAGGTTGTAGCTGGAACTATTATTATGCTACGTTATCTCTAAATGGAGTCAGTAAAAATTCAGTTCACCCCCTCCCAGTTTTTAGATTTTAAAAAAAATAATGAATCAAAAAAATATATGGAACACAGGCGCACATATCTAATAGAGTTAAATCAAGGTGTATGCGATTCACATTTCCAAGTTTGATTCAACAGGACGCTTAAGCTTAGAAGGATTTAGAAAGTAGAACACCACTTAGTTTTGGGCTATTTCTCTGTAGGGGCTGCATAATATTTTAAGAAGGTCTTGCATTCAATCATTACTGATATGTTTATCAAGGGTTTAGTCCTGGAAGAAAAAAAAAATAATTATGTTGAAGGAGAAATTAAAGATACTAACCCATGAAAATTCCCCACAGGGAAAACTCATGTGCATATTATCTCTCAAAAGCACAACTGCTCATGTGTTATTTGAAGTTTGTCAGAAAATTCCTTCACAGCTTTATAAGGAATCTCTTAATTGGTTCAGGTTCCAATATTAATATTGCCTATAATATTTGAGATATGATATTTTATTTGGCAAACTAATCTCTGAATAGAACCTTGATAGAAAAATACAGAGAAATAGATAGGTCTAGCCTTTTTTAATATTCTACATTTGCAAAAGTGCTCAAGTCTTTTTTCATTCAAGTAACATTTTCCCTTGAGTCCCTTGTTTTTCCTTTTTTTTTCAAAAGTAGTTATGAATTTTAGATCTGAAACTTGGATTATTTCAAAGTAGCGACTTCCCCTGCTGCAACTTTAACCTGAAGTGATAAATCCAAAGGAAGTTAATAATATGGCTACTGAAATCAGATTTCTGAATTTTTGATTTCCTATTTATGCCACAATATAGATTTATAGAACTAAGTAATTTTTATGACCTGAATGGATATTTATATTTCACATATTTGCATAAATACATATTCAATGTGGTTTTGTACCTTTGAATTTCCTTTGTAAAAATTTAAGCAAAGAAAACTTTATCCTCTGACATTACAGAAATTGGGATACTTATAACATTTCTTGCCTCCTTGTCATCTCCGTCCAAGTTGGAAGACATTGCTATATATGCAAAATTACATTGGCCAATAGAAAGTTGCTTCCTGAAACTGAAATTCTGCTATAAATAACAGTCAAAAGGCAGTTAGGCTCTTCCTGGTAAAAATAATTTGCAGGATGTTTCTGAGTTCTGTCCCAAAATCAGTTTTCTAGTTCCAAACATTCTCGAACTCAGCGTCTGACTACAACTTAGATTGATCCATCACCACTTTACAAAGCCATTCATGAAGACTATAAAAAATAAAGATCTGTTTTTAATTGTTACTTTTATTATATGTCTTTCACCCTTGTAATTCCATAACTTTACAGGTTATGCCAAGGGAGACAGGAAGCATCGATCTCTCACGAACTCAAGCGAGGCTCCCAGGAGTGTAAATGCAGTCTTGCCTGAGTCCATAAAAGAAATAACATCTACGCACCCGATCCCTGTCCCGGCCTTCTGGCCACTTCAAATTCCCTCGCCCCCAGTACAACCCCTGGTTTTCAAATAGAAAATTCCGCAGCGCCACTGGCCGGGAGGAAGGCGAGCCCGGGAGCTGCGGGCGGGAGCCGCGCTCGCGTACAGGCACTCAGTGTCTCCGCCGCGGGTCGCCCCTTCCCACGGCCTCCCGGGGGCTACCGGGTAAAGCCGGGACAGCTCTCCCTCCTCGAAGAGCTCAGCAGCCGGAGTCCTGAATGCAGGGTCTTCATCTCCACGCGGCCCTCCGAAGGTCCCTCCCGCAGCTGCAGCAGCCCCTCAATGAAAGTGCAATTTGTTATCTCTCCTAGCCCCGAGGAGAAGTCCCTGTTTGGTCTCGGCTCCAGCCGCGCTCATTCAGTTCGCTGAATACCGCGTCTCAAGGTTGGCCACGCGATTAGCCGGGAACTGGCCCCCGCCGCGGGCGGGGGGCGACTCTATAGTGACCTCCCCCTTGAATCCCGTTCTCTGTGTGTGTCTCTCTTTCTGTATCTCGGTTTCCCCCTGCGTGCTTCTGTCTCTCTTTTGTGTCTCTGTTTCTCTGGTTTTCCCTGTTACGCGCGCGCGCACACACACACGCACACGCACACACACACACGCACACACACACACACACACACACACACACACACACGGGGGTGGGGGAGGCTCTCTCCACAATCAAAGCCAAAATGTCACCTAAAAAGCAAGTGCAACAACTTGCTTTGCAAACGACCCAGGAGCCTGTCCGGAACTCCCCTGCAGTGAGCAGCCCCCTCCTCCCCTGCAAGGTGTACTAGGGGTTGGGGGCGGGGGGAGATGTGAATTTGGTCGGTAAAGATGATGGGAACTAGTGTTCTTCTCCCCTCCCCCTTCTAGGACCCTATCGCAATTAGAAATCTATCCCCTCCCAAGGCTCCAACCGAAAGCTGCCAGGACCGCAAGCCCGGAGAGGGGCGCGCTGGCCCCCGTGTCCCCGGGGTCCCAGGGGATACGGGAGTGCGCCGCAGGCAACGGATGGCGAAGGAGAAGCGGCCAGGGGAGCGCAGCCCATCGTCCCTCCGCGGGCGAGAGGAGCGGCGACCTAGCGGCGGGCGAGAGACACCCAGCGCGCGGGGATCGCGGTGGCGGCGGCGGCCCGAGCTTCGACTGCCACCGCCAAGCGCGCACGCCCCAGCCCCGCAGCGCAGCCCGGCGTTACCTTGCCGCTGCCCGCAGTCCGGCCCTGGATCCCTGCGTTCGCCCGTCGGTCCCACGAGCCTCAGGGGAAGGACGACAAGAGGTGTCCCCGCGGTCGGGACAGGGTCTCAGCGAGGTGATGGGAAGGACTCAAGAGAGAAGCCCAGGCGGCCGCGACCGCTCCGGCCGATGATGCTGCGGACTCTTGGGGACTGGAGGTGTCGGAGAGGCCGTGTCCTCCGGATTGCGGCGCCCGGAGCGCAGCGCTCGCCTCTGGCACCGAGGCTGAGCGCTGGGACGCGGGGAGCTGGGGCGGCGAGGCTGGGCTGGTCACCCGCCCCTGGGTGCATGTTAATACGGTGGGGAGGAGGAGTCCCGCGCTTCCTCCGCCCAACCACCGGAGCGGGCGGGCGCGCGGCGGCCGCGGCCGGGAGCCAGCCTCTCCCACCCTCCCAGCTACTACCGCGCGGCCACTAGCCTTGGCCCCAGCCCAGGCACGTGCGTCGAGGCCGCCGGGAGGCGCCCGGTGTCTCCGGGAGCTTGCTCTTGGCCTGCGGGTTCTGCCCGATCAGACTTCCGGTGACAAATGCACTAACACGCAAGTCAACCCGGACAGAGGGGAAAGCCCGGCATCCCTGGGATGGCCTCCATGGGCGGCCACCCATTAGTGGGCGTGCCCCATCGGTTCCCTGGAACAGCGTCTCCGGAGAATTGAACCTTGACTTTTTATCTTGCCAGCCCTTGTCCCTACCGCGTCTTTTCAAGAGAGGGAGTCAGAACTCGTAATCCAGTTTTTATCACATTTGATCAAGTTGGTGGACCGAGGGTTTGCTGTCCTCTCTTCTCCAGCCTGGGGGCCCTACTAGAATTTGTGAAGTAATTGCCAGGGAGGACACGGGGTAGGAAAGAGGCGAGACTCGTGAGAACCAACGTGCAAAGCCCGTGCCATTACTTTCAAACATTTATTCCTCGGAACCTCAGTTTCCCCATCTATACAAAGATGGCTCTTGGGTGTTTGTGTGGATTAGATTACACAATATTAATTCCATTGGTTTCTCATGGCACTGGCCTAACGGTAATCACAAAAATGAATTCCTTTTTCTCCTGTCTGGCCTCTAACCTCAGTAAACTCCCCACTAACCCTCCCAGCATGTGTCTTTGGAAGCCGGGCGCATTCACTTAGGCCAGGGACACCACCTCTAAGGCGCTCTGCAAATAGGAAGAATCCACGCGGCTTCAAAGTAAGAAGGGAGATAGTGTGAATGGATGAACTGAGATGTGGATCAGAGAAAAAAGTCAATCAATTATTTATTGAGCTCCTGCTCCACCCACTTATGTACTAATGGTCTAGATAATAGTTAAAATAATCTAGTTAAAATAATCATAGTTAATCACCGTCTTCCTGTTTTCCTCTACCAAAAAAAAAAAAAAAGGTGTCTTCACTGAGAATGTCCTTTGTTCTACAGCTCCCAGAGAGAACATTATGCCAAAGAGTATATAATCTTCTTTATGTAATTTTACCCATAAAGTTATAGCATAAGATTTAGCATCTGCTTTGTGTGATATCTAATTATAAATATTAATAGAATATTCTTTTTAAAGAAACACTTCTAAAAATGCAGAGAAGTGAAAACCGGTTTCCATAAAAAATATGACTCAGATAAATACTCGCTTTTCCGCAATTTCACTGAGTGATTTTCCATTAAAGAAAAAAATCTTTAAACTATGAAACATTCAAAGAAATGTAGGTAAGTCCTCAGCATTGTAGTACCATGATCACCAATGCTTTAACAAAGCTCTAAAAGCCAATTCAAGAATGGGTATACAGAGGTGCTTAATGCTTCAACAAACATTCCAGAAAAAGGCAAAGTAAAAAAAAAAAAAAAAAAAAGAATAGCTCTCCTAATGTGGAAAAAGCAACTACATTATCTTTCCAGATCTGTAAACACGTTTAATCCATAGAATTTTAACAAGGTCACATAAATAAGAATGCCTTAACCCACCTTAACAGACGTTACATTAATGAATAAAATTACTTGAGGGGGAAAATCAATTTTCTTACAAAATTCTTATGGTAGATTAAACCCAGAAATGATAATATCTATGTAACACAACAATTATTAGGGTTTTCTAACTGTAAGTGACAGAACCAAATTTGGCTAACATAGGAGGAAGTAATTCATTGGAAAGATACTGAACGCTTCCAGAATGGAGGGGAGGGCACCAGGCAGGATTAAGGCAATACAGGAGGTCTAGGAGGACTGAAAGACAGAAGCAGTCAGGTTTGGTGCTCCAGGGGCAACATGATTAAATGCCAACTGTTTCATCTAACCTCACGTTACTGGATCAAGATTCAAGTCACAGGGTACAGCGTTTAGCCGGCCAAATTTCAGTCAGACAGTAACTCCGTGGCTGTCCGAGGAGAGGGAGAGAAAACATTTGATTCTTTGACTTCCAGAATACAAGGCAGCTACCTGGATTTATCACCCTTCCATAAGGACACATGACTGGTGAGTATAAAACAAGTTCAGGGAGCTATTAAGAAGGAGAATTTGATGCTGAGGTTAAAAAAAAAAAGAGAGAGAGGAAGGAAGGCAAGAAGGAGAGAAGGAAGAGGAAGGAAGAAAAGAAAAATGACTGTAATACTGGCTGGCTATAAAATTCATGTAATTTTTAGAATTACTTTGAAATGAACAGTAATCCTGTGCAAGTAAAACTGATAGCAATTATTTTGTAGTTATTGTATATATATATATATATATATTTTAAAGATCTTATTTATTTTTTTGAGAGAGAGAGAGAGCATGAGAGGGGAGAAGGTCAGAGGGAGAAGCAGACTTCCTGTGGACCAGGGAGCCTGATGTGGGACTTGATCCCGGGACTCCAGGATCATGACCCCAGCTGAAGGCAGTGGCTTAACCAACTGAGCCACCCAGGTACCCCTATATGTTTCTTTTAAATTAAGGAATGCTATTTAAATATATGTATGACGAGTTACCATATTTATATTTATGGTGCCTCTAAATACTACTGCAGTCCAGGGCTAACGCCTATGTTCATTTCTAGTCATAGACAGTGTGGGAGCTAAAGAAAAGCCCTAGAGAGATGTCCACATCCTAATCTCTGGAACCAGTAAATGTTACCCTACATGACAACTTGCAGATATGATTACGTTAAGGATCTTAAAATGGGAAGCTCACCCTGTATTACCCTGATGGGCCAGATGTAATCACAAGGGCCCTCATGACAGGGAATCAAGAAAGTTAAGGGCAGAAGAAAAAGATAGGATGATGGCAATAAAGGGAAAACTGTACTTTCAGGTGGCTGCCCAAATCAATAAGAGAATTCCAGTCCCTGTCTCAAAACCCTTCCAGGTTCTTCTTCTCTACCCTGTTTCGTGGGCACACCAAAAGTGCCACGTATGTGTAAGTAGAAGGATATAAAGTATCCTCCCTGCTTGTGCCCGGGGCTCAGACTTTTGGAGATCACTCCACTCTGAGCCCGACAGTGTTAAATAATCCTCTGATCTCCAAAGTCTCTGAGTGCCGCTTGGTTCTTCTGTGGGGACCCAGGCCAGGTTCCTTAACAATGGAAGCAGAGGTGGTTGACTGCTGAAATTGGAAGATGGAGGAAGGCCGCGATGAGTAATGGAATATACAGTCTCTAGAAGCTAGAAACGGGAAAGCAATGATTCTTCTCTAGAGCCCTCAGAAAGAAGTCTTGACTTTAGTCCAGTTAAATTGATTTCAGACTTCTGACTTCCAGAACTGTAAAATAATAAATACATATGCTTTAAGTCACAAGAAGTTTCCAGTAATTACTAAGAGTAGCAGCCACAGAAAACGAATACAAACAGCACCTTCTCCAAAGCATACTGTTGGTTGCAAGCGGCATGGGAGCCCTGACTATAGAAGAAACACAGAAAGGTATAGCTACTTTTGGAGCAGATAACTTAAAGGAGGCCAAGTCAGTAACATGTTGGTAAGAACAGAACAGTGGGAATCATGGACAGATAGGGTTCCTATTCAAAAATTTCCATTCCTTTGGTTAAATCAAAATGGGTGTATTCCTCCTAGACAACAACATGGTCAAATAGGTAAAACTCCTTTAAAATGAAGTAGAGTTGTTAAAGAAAAAAGAACTGGAAGGGAAACTGAATAGTAAGTATGAAAGACATACAAGTTTCTATTACATTAATAAAGCCTTCTCATTCATTCGCATGGTTTTAAGTAACATTTAAATGGTGATCTCAGATGTGTATCTTCAGCCTTAACCTCTAGGTTAAGGGTCATATTTGTGAATCCAAAGACAAATCCACCTGAAATGTCCAAGCTCAGCCAAGTCCAAAGTAAACTCATCATGTTCGGCCCTTTCCCTCCATTCAGATTTTCTTTCTTTTCCAGTTACACTGTAGGGGTTCACGGCACTGTAATCCACTAAGTCACCAACGTGAGAAGCCTTTAAGTTGTGCTGGACTTCCGCACTCGCCTATCACTTCTCAGCCATCACCAAATATTCTTGACTCCTCTTACCATCTTAACTCACTTTGAAACCTTCCTACATTTCCATTTCTAGTACATATCCCTGTGTGGCTTTGTCATTTTACCTATGGGTTATTACCCTCCTAATTTCTTTCTTAACCCCACCATACCATCTTTCCTGCTCTTCACTGTAACAAAAGTGGTCTTCTAAAAACATAACTCCAACCATGTTACGCCTGTACTCTACTTACAGTTTACTCCTTATACAGATATAAAATTTAGCTTCTTGTAACATCCAAAGCTTCCACAAACTTGCTTTTATCTATTTATTCAGCCTTATATGCCATGTCTTACACATTATGCTTCAGTAAATCAGACTCTGTTTTAACATCGTTCATGTAACACACTCTGAAATATATCTGTATTTCTCTCGTATTATACTCTGTCTTGAATGTCCTCTCTCTGCTCTTGCTACCCAATATTTATTTCTCCTTCAAGGTTTGCTTCAGTGTCCCTTGTGCCTAAATCATTACATTGGATTAACTGTTGTCAATGCTCATAGTACCTACCACTCTTTTGGTTTTTACCACATTATATTAAAAATTTCAGGTTATCTGCATAGTATTTTTGAGACTGTAACTACAGTCTGTAACTACAGATCCCTATTTGGATCCCCTCACCTAGCATAATACTTGTCTCTTAAGAGAAATCAATACATATTTGTGGGGCTAAATTAACCTGAATTGCTTTAAGAATGTTTTGTGGTATCAGAATGTATCTTAATATAATTTGGTAAAGCCTACGTGTGATATAATATAACCTGTAGCCAACTTTTAAAATCCTTCATTCATCAAGTTTAAAAAATGGAAGGCTTTCTTTTCCATGCTAAACAACAACAAAAAATATGGAGGAGAGATCTATGAAGATATTACATCTATTTTTTTCTTTTTAATGCAGTGAAATAAAATAGTCTTGATATTCTCAAATGCTTTTCAATGAACACTTTTGCATTATGCTTTAACATTTGTATTAAAGATATAAATGCTGGAATACAATTTCTTTAGCCTCTGCCCCAAACTTTCCTTTATTTTTGTTCACAAATTAATCTCTGTACACTATTTCCTCTTCCTGTCACCTCCCCCACCCCGACCCTCCCCCATTGCAATGTGGTGGGAGAACTGTGCACTGCAGTGTGACTTTGTTCTGATAAAGGTGGCCTACTTTTCCCAACAAAAGACCCTCTGCAGTTCCTTTTCCTTGATCTCTAATTACAATGTTATGCTGCAAATAATTGGTTTTTCAAATTTCCCACTAGAAACTTCCATTACTTGACTGTCTCCTGGTTTCCTTTCTAACTCTCTGCCCCCAAGCTTTTTCAGCACCTCTCCTAAGCTGCAATTATCATGCCCCCAAGATGGTAGCTGAGGCCCCTGGGGAGGGTAAAATCTCTGAAGAGAAAGGGCCCTCGCTCAGAACCCTGGAGGGTCTCTCCAGACCCACAGGTAAAGGCAGAAAAGCCCAACATGACAGTGGAAGGAAACCCAGAGGAGCAGTGCTGTGAATGCAGAAGTTCCATGGAAACCAAAGGATAAAAGAATTTTAGGAGATAGTTGGAAGCTGAATTTTAACCTAGCATTTGTAGACACATATCTACCTGCGAGAAATGTAAAGATCTCACAAATTCAGTAGATGCAACCAAATGGGCCATCTCCCATACGGTGTTAGCACTTTTCCACACAGCCTTCCCACTGATGATCCTTTCCACCTTGTACCCAGATACCGAAGCCAGAAATATAGAAGGCACCTTGAGACTCTTCCTCCCACCTTATCCACTACATCTAATTAGTCATCAAGTTTTATCAAATTCTTACAACAATAAGCTATCTATTTCACTATATAGCTGAGAATTTTTCAGAATATTCTCTTGACCTTAAAATCTAAAACTTCAGGTAAGGCATGCAAAACCCTTCATAATCTGAATCCTCATTAAATTGTCAAAATAATTAATTTGAATAGGGTGACTTTTCACATTCTGGATTAAAACTGTTTTAAAAATAATTTTACAGTAACCTCTTTGACATCAGCCACAGCAACTTCTTTCAAGACACGTCTCCAAAGGCAAAGGAAACAAAAGCAAAAATGAACTTTTAGGACTTCACCAAAATAAAAATCTTCTGCACAGCAAGGGAAACAGTCAACAAAGCAAAGAGGCAACCCACGGAATGGGAGAAGATATTCAAAAATGACACTACAGACAAAAGGCTGATAGCCAAGATCTATAGAGAGTTCCTCAAACTCAACACCCCCAAGAAAGGTGATTGCATCAAAAACTGGGCAGAAGACATAAACAGACACTTCTCCATAAAGGCATACAAATAGCTAACAGACATATGAAAAAATGTTTGTCATCATTAGCCATCAGGGAAATTCAAATCAAAACCACACTGAGATACAACTTTACACCAGTAAGAATGGCCAAAATTAACAGGACAGGAAACAAGAAGTATTGGAGAGGCTGTGGAGAAAGGGGAACACTCTTACACTGTTGATGGGAATGCAAGTTGGCACAGCTGCTTTGGAAAACAGTGTGGAGATTCCTTAAAAAATTAAAAATAGAGCTACCCTATGACCCTGCAATTGCACTATGGGTATTTACCCCAAAGGTACAGATATAGTGAAAAGAAGGGCCATATGTACCCCAATGTGTCCATTGCAGGAATGGCCACAATCGCCAAACTGTGGAAAAAGCCAAGGTGCCCATCAACAGATGAATGGATAAAGATGTGGTCCATATATACAATGGAATATTACACCTCCATCAGAAAGGATGAATACCCAACTTTTGTATCAACATGGACCGGATTGGAGGAGATTATGCTGAGTATAGAAATAAGCCAAGCAGAGAAAGTCAAGTATCAGGTGGTTTCACTTATTTGTGGAGCATAAGGAGTAACATGGAGGGCAGTGGGAGAAGGAAAGGAAACGTGAGCTAGGGTAAATCAGAGAGGGAAATGAAGCATGAGAGACTTTGGACTCTGAGAAACAAACTGAGGGTTTTGGAAGGGAGGGGAATGGGAGGATGGGTGAGCCTGGTGTTGGGTACTGAGGGCACGAATTGCATAGAGCACTGGATGTGGGGCATAAACAATGAATCTTGGAAAACTGAAAAAATAAAATAAAGTATTATTAAAAAATAATTTTAACAGGGTGAAAATAACTCATAGTTAAAAATAAATATAAATGAGAGGTTCCTGGGTGGTTTAGTCATTGGGCATCTGCCTTTGGCTCAGGTCTTGATCCCAGGGTCCTGGGATCAAGCTCCATGGTGGGCTCCTTGCTCCCCAGGAAGCCTGCTTCTTCTCCCTTTCCCACTCCCACTGCTTGTGTTCCCTCTCTCACTGTGTCTCTCTCTATCAAATGAATAAATAAAATATTTAAAACTATATAAATATAAGTATAAATATAAATGAATCTTAAAACAAGAAATACAAAGAAGTACATATGTAAACCCATATATAGTAGGGACTGCTGATAGTACCTGATCCTGGGCTAACTACGTATCAGCATAGTAGTGAATGGGAGAAAAAGATTTAGAATACCCTGATAACAAAAATAAATGAGTTGTATCACAGTATACCTTTTGAGAAAAAAAAAAACTCCAGATTTTTTTGTTCTATAAGTATTATATTTAATAGTTCCTTTTAAAATAATCCCATTCACAATAACATCAAAAAGAATAAAATATTCAAGAATAAATTTAACCAAAAAGTTGAAAGATCTGTACAAGGCAAACTATAAAACACTGATGAAAAAAAATGAACAAAACACAAAAATGAAAAATAATCCATGCTCATGGATTAGAAAAATTAATATTGTTAAAATGTACATAGTTACGCCAAATAATCTACATATTCAACATAATGCCTATCAAAATTCCAACAGAATTTTTCTCAGAAGTAGAAAAAACAATTCTAAAACTTTTGTAGAAGCACAAAAGATCCTAAATATCCAAAACAATGTTGAGAAAAAAACAAAAGCTGATGTCCTGGAGGGGCATTTCATACTATGTTACAAAGCTATAGTAATCAAAAAAGTATGGTACTGTGGAATAAAAACAGACATGCAGATCAATGGAACAGAAATAAACCCACACATTATGTAAACTCATCCTTGACAAAGGTACCAATAATACACAATGGAGAAAGGATAGTCTCTTCAATGAACAGTGCTGGGAAAACTGGACAGTTTCATGGAAAAGAATGAAACTGGACCACTATCAAACCATACACAACAATCAACTCAAAATGGATTAAAGACTTGAATGTTAAGTTTGAAACTAAAACTTCTGGAGGAAACCATAGGGGTTGAGCTGACATTGGACTTAGGAGTGATTTTTTAGACTTGACTCCAAAAGTAGAGGCAACAAGATCAAAAAACAAGTGAGATGACATCAATTCTAAAATCTTCCATGCAGTAAAGGAGACCATCAACAAGATGAAAAGACAACCTATGAAATGGGAGAAGATATTTGCAAACTACGTATCTGATAAGGAGTGGATATCCGATATATATAAGGAATTCATATGGTTGTAAATAAAAGAATCCCTTTTACACTGGTGGTAAGAATGCAAATTGGCACAGCTATTAAGGAAAACAGTATGGAGGAATCTCAAGAAATTAAAAACAGAAGATAAGGCATAGATTGAAAGAGTCCACCAAGATGGTCTCATAGGAGGTTCCTGAGCCTCCCTCCACCCATAGATGCACTGAATATACAGCTACGCACAGAGCAATTTTCTTTGAGAAGGAGCCAGAAACCAGATGAGTGATTCCTATATATTGGATGAATGAGAAAATGTCCACATCAAAATGGGTAGGAAAAGCTGAGACATAACTCTTACAATAAACCCCATGCCTGGCACTGCAGCACACCATCAGGACAGAACCCCCAACTCCAAGCTTCTCCCTATTGAATAAAGGGTGGGACCCCACAGCTGGTACTCCAATTTTAAAGACCCATCAGAGGGAGGGATTCCAAAATACCTAGCTCTGAAAACCAATGGGATTACGTCCAGGAGATTCACAAGACTACAGCAAACCAAAAAAATGTCCAATTCTTTTTTTCTTTCTTTTTAAGATTTCACTTATTTATTTGACAGAGAGAAACACAGCTAGAGAGGGAACACAAGCAGGGGGAGTGAGAGAGGGAGAAGCAGTCTTCCCACTGACCAGGGAGCCCGACGTGGGGCTTGATCTCAGGACCCTGGGATCATGACCTGAGCCAAAGGCAGACATTTAATGACTGAGCCACCCAGGTGCCCCCCAAAAGTCCAATTCTTAATAGCCATTAGCTCTCACTTGGACTCTACCTCCCAGGCTTTATAGCACAGAGGGAGAAGGAAAATCTCTCATTTCCCAGTTTTTCCTTAAAAGAGGTTTCCGTACATACTTTATAAACTGCTGCCTGGGACACCTGGGTGGCTCAGTCAGTTAACCAGCTGCCTTCAGATCAGGTTACGATCCCAGGGTTTTGGGATAGAGCCTCATGTCCGTTGATCAGTGGGACATGCGTGGTCAGAGTTCCTGCTCAGCGGGGAGTCTACTTCTTCCTCTCCCTGTATCCCTCTCCCACTCTCTCTCTGTCTGTTTCTCTGTCCACCTTCATCTCAAATAAATAAATAAAATCTTAAAAAAAATAAAAAATAAAAACCACTTCCTGATGGTCAGGCTTCTAACTTAGCAGGCACTAGGGACTGGCTGTGATCCTCCTCAGAGACCAGAGAAGCTGGTGGATTCCTCTCCCACCTACTCCCTCCAGCTACTCCAGTAATAATGCCAAGGCATCTCCCTGGAAAGAGTTTGTATATGTATCTGTGGTCCCAGATTTTGCAGCTGCTATCCAGTGTGGGCCTCAGATTTCCTGACCCTAACAGTCAAGGGGGCTTGTATTCATGAGTCTTCCAGGACTGAGGCAACAAACAGTTCTTAACAAGAGCAGCAAACCCCTTTCTTGGCTGTATAGCTGGGCCCAGCACAGAGGAAGCAGGCAAAATACCCATCTTCCAGTTACCCCCTGGAACGGACTCATCTATATACTATCCCAGCTGCTGTCCGAGTGTCCAACTTCCAATCAACCTGCATTTAGGTGTTGACTGTAATTCTCCCCTTTGGGACACAGAGGTCTTGTCACACTCTCAGCTACTGGGAGCCACTAAGGACAAAGAAGGAAGCTTGGACACTCACGGAAGTTTGAGAGACAACTAAGAGCTTGGGCAAGGCTGATTGCATCATTATTCACATTAGCCAAGGCATAGAAACAACCTAGGTGGTCATCCTGGATGAATGGATAAAGAGAATGTGGTGTATATATACAATAGGATATCATTCAGCCTTCATAAAAGATATCCTCCCATTTGTGACAATACGACAGGCATTATGTTAAGTGAAGTGAGTCAGACAGAGAAAGACAAATACTGCATGATGGCATTACATAAATGTGGAATCTATAAAGAAGTGAACTCATAGAAACAAAAAATAAAAAAATTAGGGTCTGGGGAATGAGGGAAAAGATGAGGTTAGTAAAAGGCTACAAACTTTCAGTTATACAATGAACAAGATCAGAGGATCTGAAGATCTAACGTAAAACCTGGTGGCTCTAACTGATAACACTCTTTTCTAAAATTTAAATTTGCTAGTATAGAACTTAAATGTTTTCACAAGAAAGAAAAAAAGAAAAAAAAAAGGAAAGGAGAAAAGGAAGAAAGGGAGGGAGGGAGGGAAGGAAAAGAGGGAGAGAGGAAGGAAGGAAGGAAATATGGGAAGCAATGGATGTGTTAATTAACCAGAAGAGAGGAGTCCTTTCCTTTATATATATATGTATATATATATACATATATATATATATAAAATCATGTTGTACATTTTAAATATCATATAATTTTATTTTTGTTGATTATACCTTAATAAAGCTAGGAAAAAAGAGTTCTCCTTTAAAGTATTTTAATTGAGCAAGACATTTTATCCTTTCAAGAAATTGCTCATAATTATGTAGTATTCTCATTTCTCCAGAAACATAGATGTTCTTGACAGACTGCATTAAGTAAAATTGTTTAAAAAACAAATAATGGGATTAGAGTTTGACCTTTATATTTATATGCAATATGTCCAGCCAAATGAAAGAGTAAATAATTACATTATTAATTTCAATATTTTGTCTTTGTTTTACACTTAATTTGACTCTCCCAAACCAGTTAATATTTCAGTTTTTCATTTAAAGATAGGTATGGTTTTGATTTGTCTGGAGGAAAATGCTATGAAATATAACCCTTATTTAAGAATCTAGATTAAAGGGGCGCCTGGGTGGCTCAGTTGGTTAAGCGACTGCTTTCAGCTCAGGTCATGATTCCGGAGACCCAGAATCGAGTCCCACATCGGGCTCCCTGCTCTGCGGGAAGCCTGCTTCTCCCTCTCTCACTCTCCCTGCTTGTGTTCCCTCTCTGGCTGTGTTTCTCTCTGTCAAATAAATAAAATCTTTAAAAAAAAAAAAAGAATCTAGATTAAAGAATAATTCATAAAACTGACCTAAAATTAACCTAATGACCTGAAATTAATATAGACAAGTACTAAAACAACAGTAAGCATGCACATTACTAGTATAGAGTTTTATTTTGCTTTTACTATTGTGTTCAGCAGGTTTAGATGGAAAACATCTTCCTTTTCCTGTTAAAGAAGGTATAATTTAGGAAAAGTCAGCAGTGAATTTCCAGTGATTGCATGAATAGGTGGATAAGTTATACACAAGGAATCCTGTGAATAAGTCATATTCTCCTAAGAATCAGTTTCTTTTGATACAAATTTTTCATAAGATGTAATTCATTGTAATTCATTGAATCCTCCGAAGCATAACCTCCAGACAATGTATTATTAATATTGATGTGTCTCCCTGTTCTAAGACATTTTAAGATAAATTTAAAACTATGGTAGAGGGGCGCCTGGGTAGCTCCGTCGTTAAGCGTCTGCCTTAGGCTCAGGTCATGATCCTGGAGTCTCAGGGTTGAGCCCCGCATGGGGCTCCCTTCTCAGTGGGAAACCTGCTTCTCCCTCTCTCACTCCCCCTGCTTGTGTTCCCTCTCTTGCAGTGTTTCTCTCTGTCAAATAAAGAAATAAAATATTTTAAAAAAGAAAAAAACTATGGTAGTGTACCTTCCTGTCTGGGAAGCTAGAATGAGTGAGGTAGAGCTCCTAAGGGCTAATATTCTGTTTCTGATATTCGTCCTTTCAAAAAACGTTGTAGTCTGTTTTTACTCTATTGAACATCAGGAGACTTGCAACGAAACAAAATAAAACAAGTCATGTTTCAGTCCTTAAGAATTCTTCATTCTAGGGGCGCCTGGGTGGCTCAGTTGGTTAAGCGACTACCTTCGGCTCAGGTCATGATCCCGGAGACCCACATCAGGCTTCCTGCCCAGCAGGAAGCCCGCTTCTCCCTCTCTCACTCCCCCTGCTTGTGTTCCCTCTCTGGCTGTGTTTCTCTCTGTTAAATAAATAAAATCTTTAAAAAAAAAAAAAGAATTATTCATTCTAAAGCAGAAATTAATGAACTATTATTAATAAAATGCATAGAGTGATCTTGTTGGAAAACTGGCTTTCAAGAAAGTGGTAGTTGATGATGTGCACAATGATTATTGTTACTACAGGTTTGTAAGCATTAATGTTTAGAGTGAGAACACATTGCATAAGAAATCACATTCCAGCAATCAGAATTCTCTGAGACATACCATAACATAATCTTTGCCCAACAAATGGCTATTTCTAGGGCTATATCCTAAAGCTCATTTGAGTGCTCCTCATTCATTCTTAATTTATACAAGGAATGTGGCAGAAGCATGCTAGCTATTCATCAAATCTTAATTTCCACTTCTTCCTGGGTGCAGAGCTCACCTGCCTTTCCCAGACAACCTTACAGTTATGGCCATATGACTGTATCCTGGGCAAGTGAATTCTGGTAGAAATGACC